>JAWWMK010050707.1:0-48493 GCA_035047105.1 Galeopsomyia nigrocyanea | reverse complement strand
TTGATCCGTTGTATTTCAAAATACGCTTTGAAATTCAGTATAACTTTGGAACCGTCTTTTCATGATTTTTACAAACTAACTATGTTACTGAATACTATAAACTAAAACCAAATATAATTTTTTAGTAGATATAAAGTATTGTATTTTGTTGTAAACGCTAAGACGTAGATGACGAAATCTACAAAAAAATGCACTTTTTTGAAGCCCAAAATGGGGAAAAAATTGTTTAGCGCTAGAGCTTCCGGAGTTTCATCCTTTTCTTTTTGAAGGTATACAGTGACGGAAAATGCTCGTGAACATTAGAAAACTATACAGAAACTATGTTTTCGGGATTTTCCCATTACAATCAAATGGGCTTATTTCAGTGAAAATAGGCAAAAAACGTCAATTGGTTCAAATTTCTCGACTTCTAAGACCGCTAGAAACATTTTTGACCAGTCAAAATTGTAGCAGAAAAGAAAACCTTTACGTAGAAAACAGTTTTGTTTCAAAATAATAATGCGGTAAAAAGTTATCAATAAAATAACCAAAAAATTCAATTTTGAGTTCGTTAAAAATATGGAAAAAAATAAGGAAAAACGTAGTTTTTGCGGATTTTTCTGATTAGTTCATGAGCATTTTCCGTCATTATTTATCTTCGAAAAGAAGCGGAAAAAACTCCGAAACCTCTAGCGTTAAAAATTTTTTTTCCATTTTGGGCTTCAAAAAAGCGCATTTTTTTCGTAGATTTCGTCATATACACTCCTTGATAAAAATATGTCAAATTTTGCCACGTGAAAGATGGTGTGACACTTGCTGTGACGTCCGTAATTAATGCTTGCGGCACGACTATACTTGTTATTAGCACTAGTAATGACTTTGTTTTTCTTACGAACTGTTTGAAGAATATTTTTACTCGCCGTCGCAGTCACAAACCAAACTTCATCAATTTAAACAAAAAATCTTTTCTCTAACGCATCATCATGAAAAATTACATCTAATTTTTCTGTACTTTCAATTGTCACTAATAATTCGTAAGTAAAAAATATAAATTACTTATTTTCAACAACTTACTCTTCTTATTTTATTTCTCCATTAGATATCAATGCAAATCCATTGATAGGCAGAAATGCCGCCGTACCGGCGCAAGAGAACGAATTTCCTTTTATAGTTTCATTAGCATCTGCACCGGCTACCGAAGCAGGTCATCATTATTGCGGTGGTACGTTGATCTCAAGAAAACATATATTAACGGCTAAGCATTGTTTGGTGGATGTCAAAACCGGGAGACCAGCCAAGAGTATTTCGGATATCAGAGTGATAATTGGCTCGATCGACATGACACGTGGCAGAAAGTTGCGTATAACAACTTGGAAAACGTTCGAAGATTGGGCTTTGGAAAATAACAAACATAACAAAATAGCTGATAATCTTTACCACGACGTGGCGATTGCTACTGTAAATATGTGGATTATTAATTTTTTTTAAAGATTAAATGGGTCTACAATTTAACATTTTCTTCTTGTAGTTATCCAAAGACGTTCTTAATATAAAACCTGCAATCATATCGCAATTGAAGCACAATCAGATACGTGGCAAAGATGCTGTGACTGCAGGTTGGGGTACCGGCAACGATGGCGTTGAATCGCAATTTTTACAAAAAGCACCTCTCCGCGTGATTACCAGAAAGAATTGCATAAAAAATTTCCTTAAGATCGGTGCTCCGCTGTCTACGACTATCAATCACTTGTCTACAAGGCACAGACCACCCATTGCTTTAGGATCTGTAAACGATTTTATTATTTTGTTTTGTTTTATTATTTTAGCGTTTTATATTGAAATTCAAACTCATTAATTTGTCGCAGGGTGACAGCGGTGGTCCACTTCTTCTCAACGGTACTCATTTGATTGGCGTTAACTTGGCCGCGTGTCTTCTTGATATTGAGCATCCTAATCAGCATAATCTTCATTCGAGTGTCAAATATTATCGAGAATTTATCGAAGCTTTCGCCGAGAGAACACATTAAACTAATCGAGCGTATTCGCAAAGTTTCTAATATTAAAAATAAATTTTTGATGTAATTAAGTTTATTTTATTGTAGTTATCAAATTAATTATAAAACTTCGGAATTTAGATCCTCCGGTTTGTCAATATTAACACACCTTTAACTTTGCTGTTACACTTCGTCTCATTATCCACAATTACCTTGAAGAACATACAAAGAACTTTAACTAAATTCATTTTAGATACAAAGTTATAGCAGTTTACGCACAAAAATTCTATATGAAAACCTACTTTTTGGCTTCCGTTTTTTATTAATTGAAAAATAGCTATAAAATTTTTTCTAGTCAATAGATTTACTTGAAAATTATTTTCCCACCCACCTTTGAAGGATTTTAAAATATATGACCAAAGATTCATTAAAATCCATCGAGTAGGAAAGTCATACGGATTGACAATAAACTCACACACACACACACATCCGCCGGACAGACACCAGAAAAAAACGACTTTGTCGCCTCTTAAACTGGTAAGCGAGTAGGTAGAAAATCGTCGCCAGTCTAAACTTGCATTAGTGAATTTCGTTAAATCAATCGTTAATATGCTAGTACATGGATGAACCAAAATTTGCTTGATTCTAATAGTATTTACTGCACCTGCTGGGCCTCAAGGAAACTACATGCACCTACTCGACGGGCCCGATGTTAGGAAAAATAATACGGGAATATATTATACATATAAACAATTCACGCACTTGCAATTATAATTTTTCAAACCCATTTCTTGATCGACAGGCCGGTCAAGTAGGTGCACGTAGTTTCTTTGAGGCCTAGCAGATACAGTAAATATTATTAGAACCAAACAAACTTTGGTTCATCCATGTACTAGCATATTAACGATTGATTCTTACATACAATGTTATGCTCAATGCGTAATATCATGCGAATAAAGTGTCTTTTTCTAACATTCAAAGTGCTATCTGTAAATTATCATTCATTGAAAAATATGCGGAAAAAATGAAATTTTCTTCCACCGAACAAAGGCGAAAAACAGCAACATTTTTATGTTTCTTGGTAACTATATGATGCAATAAATCCTGATAATATTAAAGCAGTCTCGTAAAATAATCATAATAAATTTTCCATAATTACACGTCAAACGGCACATAGTTTACTTAACACTTAAAACTTAAAACAAATGTTTTATTCGCTTCGTCAGAGATGATACACATGCGTGGTGTCATAAAATTTCAGTGCTATATAAAGCCATACCTGACCTCCATCAAGTATAGCAATTCAGATTTGTCACTCGTCTACAACAGACATCACAATTGCTTAAAATGAATCTACTCATTTTCCTTCTGTTCGTCATTGCAGTCGCTACTGTTGACGGTAAGACACTAATTTCGTTTTTATGATATATTTATTGTAATTGATCCGTTGTATTTCAAAATATGCTTTGAAATTCAATAACCGCCTTTTCATGATTTTTACAAACTAACACATACACAACATTACATTATATTACTGAATACTATAAACTAAAGCCGAATATAATTTTTAGTGGATATAAATTATTGCATTTTGCTATAAACGCTAAGACGCATATGACGAAATCTATAAAAAAATACACTTTTTTGAAGCCCAAAATGGGAAAAAAAATTTTTTAACGCTAGAGCTTCCGAAGTTTTTTCCTCTTCTTTTTGAAAGTATATGTGGCGGAAAATGCTCATAAACGTGTGTAGATTTCGTCACATACACTCCTTGATAAAAATATGTCAAATTTTTTCACGTGAATGATGGTGTGATACTTGGTGTGACGTCTTATCTGTTATTAATGCTTGCGACAAGACTATACTTTTTATTGGCATTAGTAATGACCTTGTTTTTTTTACGAACTGTTTGAAGAATATTATTACCTCCGTCGCAGTCACAAACCAAACTTCATCAATTTAAAGAAAAAATCTTTCCTCTAACGCATCATAATGAAAAATTACATCCTAATTTGTCTGTACTTTCTGCTTTTAAAATATGAATTACATATTTTAACACCTTACTCTTCTTATTTTTTTTTCTTCATTAGATATCAATGCAAATCCATTGATAGGAGGACATGCCGTCGTACCGGCGCGAGAGAACGAATTTCCTTTTATAGTTTCAATAGCATCTGCACCGGCTGCCGACAAACGTGATCATTATTGCAGTGGTACTTTGATCTCAAGGAAACACATATTAACGGCTAAGCATTGTTTGATAAATCCTAGAACCGGGAGACCAGTCGAGAGTATTTCGAATATCAGAGTGATGATTGGCTCGATCGACATAACACGTGGCAGAAAGTTGCGTATAACAACTTGGAAAACGTTCCAAGATTGGGCTTTGGAAAATAACAAAATAGCTGATAATCTTTACCACGACGTGGCGATTGCTACTGTAAATATGTGGATTATTAATTTTTTTTAAAGATTCAATGGGTCTACAATTTAACATTTTCTTTTTGTAGTTATCCGAAGAAGTTCGTGATATAACACCTGCAACCATATCGCAATTGAACCACAATCAGATACGTGGCAAAGATGCTGTGACTGCAGGTTGGGGTTCCCGCGACGATGACTTTAAATCGCAATTCTTACAAAAAGCACCGCTCCACGTGATTTCCAAAAACGAATGCATACACAATTTCGCTAAGACCAACGGTGCTCCGCCGTCTATGGCTATCAATTACTTGTCTACAATACACAGACCACCCGTTATTTTAGGGCATGTAAGCGATTTTATTTATTTATTTTTTTTTTTGGTTTTATTATTTTAGCGTTTTATATTGATATTGAAACTCATTAATTTGTCGTAGGGTGACAGCGGTGGTCCGCTTCTTCTCAACGGTACTCATTTGATTGGCGTTAATTCGTTCGTGTGTGCTCCTGATATCGAGCATCCTAATCAGCAGAATGTTCATCCGAGTGTCGATTATTATCGAGAATTTATCGAAGCTTTCACCGAGAGAACACATTAAACGAATCGAGCGTATTCGCAAAGTTTCTAATATTAAAAATAAATTTTTGATGTAATTCAGCTTATTTTGTTGTAGTTATCAAATTAATTATAAAACTTCGAAATTCAGATCCTCCTGTGTGTCAATATTAGCACACCTTCAACTTTGCTGTTACTCTTTGTCTCATTATCCACATTTACCTTGAAGAACATACAAAGAACTCTAACTAAATTCATTTCCATCTTCCAAACATCGAGAAAAAAGCTTTTTTAATTCCATAGCAACGATAATTCCACAAACGAATACGCCTAAAAACAAGGAACGTTAAATACTCGATTGCTTCCATCTCGTTTAATTTTACTTTCACCTCGCAACGGTCCCTTTTTGCCAATCCCTTATCTGGGCCACTTATCCACTCGCTGTCGTTTTTCCCGCAAGCAAGAAAGTTAAAACAAAGACAACAAAAGCCACGCGCGTGAAATTCTGTTTGCCCCTCAAAGGAACCACTCGACGTGTTATATAGACTTTTCCACCGTATTTACTTGTGGGTGCACACCGCATTTTCCTTTGCTCGAGAGAAATAATTGCGCTGCATCGCGAAATTGTGCTTTAGGAATTTGACCTTTTTTGGAGGGAGACAGAGAGAGAGGATATTTATCGGCTCGGGTTTTTATGACTTTTAAATTGGGCAATGGCGGGAGTTGTATACCGGTTTTTTTTTAAAGGTTTAAAAATATTCAGAAAAGTGCTGCGAGTTTCTTTGAGATATGTGCTTTTAAGGATTGGTTGAATTTAAAATTTTTGTGTTCCGAAAAATGAATTTTTTAAACATTTTTTTATCGAGCCATGAGTCATTTGTAAGAGCGTGACGGAGTACATTATAATAAAAGTGATAATATAAAAATGTTCGCTAACTGGTAACGTTAAAAATATACCAATGAGATAGGTATAATTTTGAAAGTTGTAAGACCGGTGAATTAAAAGTCGCTAGAAATGTTGAATTAATGATGTAAATCATATTGCGTACTTAAGTTTATTTAATTAAAATTCGGAATTATTTTTTTCATAACATTCATTTGAACAATTTTTCATTGCAGCCCAGAAGAAGTGAAGAATAAATCTTCAGCTTACCGTACGGAAAGAATCCCAGGAGAAATTGAAGGATAACTCAGACGGTATAAAGGATGCACATGTGAATAAAGTGAGCGCCGATGGTGTTGCATTGCAATACTTGGACCAACTGAATTTGATCGAGATCGCTTTTGAGATGCGGTGGTAATGTTAAAGTCTTTCGAAAACTGAATGGACCAAGCTGCTTCATGCATTTGCAACGATCATACTGGAGTTCATGAAAAAGTTGATATAATATACATTGTCGAAGAGCTAGGTGAGTAGTTTTCAGATTACGTACATGTTACTTTGAAAAACTATTGAAGAATCGATTATTTCATCAAACCTTTCTTCTTCAATTTGTAAGAACAAATGTAAAGAATCACACATCGATCAAGCTTAAATACAGCAATGTGACTTTATTTGAAATTATATGTCAATTGTAAACAATGTAAAAAAATGATACAGCGACTACGTGAGAGCGCCCAGACGGCTGATAATATATTCTCTTACTTAATAAAAAATGCATGATTAACGAAATCTCGGCAGCCAACTTTTTGATGACCTCGCTGACTTATACTTTAATACACAGTGCAGAAAAAGTGCAATTATTTACAAATAAAAGTCATCTCAATGAGGACATTTATTTTGCAAACAATAGCAAATATAACCAGCAATGTATAATCAAATGAGAAATAAATGTTACGTAAGTTAGACAAGGTGAATGAATTTTTTGAAGCTATACTAAACAGAGAAAACATTGCCAAAATTAAAAGCTTCATTAAAAATAAATTGAAACGTCATTATAGTAACTAATTTAATTTTTTTTAGCTATTTGTGCTATTTTAACCGAAAATATGTTTTCATAATGGAATTTGTCGGAAAAAATTTCAGTAAACAAATTAACTTGCTTCTAAATTTAGTAGTTAACTCAAGATTTTTTCCCTGTGTTTTTCTCTTGAAAGCTAGATCGATTTTGAATCGGGCGATAATGCCAAAGAAGAAAATTAAAAATATCACTTTCCATGTATTGACGGCATAGCTGTCGTATGATAATAAAGAGAAAGAGAGAGATTAATTGAAAGAGAGAGAGAGAGAGAGAGAGACCTTTTTCCTCTTCTTTTTGAAGGTATATAGTATCGAAAAATGCTCATGAACATTGGAAAAGTTTGCGGGAACTACTTTTTCGGAATTTTCTCATTGTAATCAAATGGGCTTTTCTCACAGAAAATAGGCGAAAAACGGCATTTCTTCAAATATTGATTTCTCGGCTTCTAAGACCGCTAGAAACATTTTTGACCAATCAAAATGATAGCAAAAAAGAAGACCCTTACGCAAAAAAAAATTTTCATTCAAAAATAATTATACGGTGGCAAGTTATCAAAAAAATTGCAAAATAATTACATTTTCAGTTTGTTATTAATATCGAGAAAATACTGAAAAAATATAGTTCCCGAGAACTTTTCCAATGTTCACGAGCATTTTCCGATACTATATACCTTCAAAAAGAACAGGAAAAAGGTCCGGAAGCCTTAGCATTAAAAAAAATTTTTGCCATTCTAGACCTCAGAAAAGTGTGTTTTTTTTAAGGACATCGTAATATACGGCAACTCCTGCGACGATTGTATCATTCTACAACAGTGCATTTGATAATTATGCGTTATTACGAAAGTAATTGTTCTTTATAAAATTTTCATATGTTTTATAAAAGAAAAAATGAAAATACGTTAATGATTTTATTTAGAAATTATTATTATTCCAACGATTCGTTAATTTTTCAATGCTTTTTTAACAATAATTTATTATAATATCAAACTATGACTCATTATTTGGACAAACAATTTTGGTTTTCAAATCGACATAGGCTTTGGGTTTGAAAATAAATAAATAAAATTACCTTTATACAATTTTTATTACAATCATACATGTAAAAATATTAATATCACGATTCATATGTACAATTAATTTCACCTTTTTATTCAACAAAAAAAGCGTCGATGATCATTCTTTAAAAAATACACATTATAAAAACTTTGTCAAATCTATATGTTACAATTCTTTCGTCAATTCAAATACTCAATAAAAAGCTACGAATCTACTCAACGTCAATTCCAGCACTATCGATCAAAGTCCTCAAGTTTCTATTATTGAAGCGCGAAAGAATATCTTCGGCGCAAATTTCCGGCCACCAAGTACCGGTAACTTGATTGAGTGCTGCAAGTGCTGGTCTCAGCAACGACATCCTATTCACAGCTTGACGACACTTAGCATGAATAACATCGAAATACTCCGGAAAGTCAAATTCAAGATCCATGCTCATCAAATTCTCAACCAAATTGATCTGTCGTCTCGGTTTCATGTGCAAAAAATCATATACCGAAACCTTGCTACCATCGATCATAAGACTTTTCAATTGTTCAACCTCGAGATGCGCGTCTTGAATGCAATTGTAATTGTCGCGCACCGGTAAACCGAGCATCTTCAGTTTCATCGCGTGAATGAGCAAACCAACATTGGCTTTATTCTCTTGCATATCGAACTCTTTGACCACGTCGTTATCGTTGATATCCAAACCAAATTTCAACAAACAATTCAAGCCCGATGTCGTCTTACTTTCCAAAACATTACGCAAAGGCGTTCGACCCTCATCATCGTACTCGTCAACGTGCGCGCCTAATTGCAAAAGAGTCTCGATCATCATACTCGTCGTTTGCAGAGTCGCTAGATGAAGTGGTATCCTCCCGATCGAGTCCTTAACGTTCACGTCGATTCCATTCTCGATCAGCAGCTCGGCAACGGCGACGTTGTCTCCATCCATCGTCGGAGTTGAAAACCACTTGAACAACTCGAAGAAACTCTTGTCCCTCAAATCCTTGTTGTTGAAAATCAAAGCCCTCGCATCGACGACGTTGCTGCTCATCGAAGCCAAATGCAAAGGCGTCAATTTCAACTCGCTTCCTCGGCAATTCACGTCGGCACCGCGTTCGAGCAGAACTTCCACGACCCTCGCGTTGCCAGCCAACGAAGCCAAATGCAACGGGGTAACACCATCCCGATTCGACACGTTCGCGTCGACTCCCCTCTTCAGCAGCAATTCCACCTTCTTCTTGCAACCGGCGGTGGCGATGTGCAGCGGTGTGAAGTCAAAAGTCTTCTCGCGTCGATGAACATCGGCTCCGTGCTCGACGAGACGCTTCATACTTTTGATACCGTCCCTCGAGGCTGCGATGTGCAACGGCGTCACTCCGTTCTTGGCTTCGGCGTCGACGTCCGCTCCGGCTTTCAACAAAATCTCCACGTTTTTCGGCTGATTGTGCGACGCAGCCAAGTGCAAAGGTGTGACACGAAGATTCGTCGTTCTCGAATGCACGTCACCGCCAAGTCGAATAAGCCTTTCTATGAGTTTTTCACTGTGCAACTTCGCGGCCAAATGCACCGGCGACTGGCCATCCTTGTCCCTGGCGTTCACGTCGCAGCCTTGACTCACCAACAGATCAATGATATTCAGCTGACTCGATGGATTTTTGTCTTTCACGCAGGCCAGATGCAGCAAATTCTCGCCGTCGCTCGTGAGTTGATGAAAATCAGCGCTGTTCGCCTGGAAGATCCGCAGAATTTCGAAGAAGTTGTACTCGACGGCGAGTTGTATCGGTGTGATGCCATATCCATTGATCCAACCCGGATTTGCACCTTTGGCCAGCAAAGCGCGCACGATGCTCGTGTACTGATCCTCGTGGGTGGAATTGTCCTCGTTGCAGGCGTAAACGACGTCGTGCAGCACCGTGTCGCCGTAGTAACCAGACCCGGCGGTGACGTTGGTGAAACTCGACAGAATGAGTTTCATCAGAGCTTTCTCGCCTTCCTCGGCGACGATGTGCAGAGGCGTGTAATTATTCTCGTCGACGGCGTCCACCGACGCGCCCATTTCCATCAATTTTTTCACGACTTTGAACGTCGCTTTTCGGGGCAAATAGTCCAGGCAGCTTCGCAAGAAGACATGGAGAATCGTTTGGCCCGTCTCGTCGGCGAAGTTGACGTCGCCGTTGCTCTTGCGAAGGAAATCCAGCAGTTTGTTCAAGTTCGACGCCGACTGAACTGCCAGCCAGGCGCGAATCGTTTTGGGCTTCTCGTTGCCGTCGATTTTGCCTCGCAATATCCAATCCAGCAGATCCATGTCGCAGTCGCTGGAATTTTCCAGCGTGAAGTAGTTAGAGTACAATTCCCTCCAACCGGTTTTCATCAATATGCCGAGCAGATGGTTGACTCTGGCGTGGCTGGTGTTTTCGACGAATGAATTTGCGATTTTTACACTTTCGATCTTCGCCAGCAGTTGCCTGCGCGTCAGACTGCTCTTCTTGATTGGATTCAGCTCCATTTTTTCGGACCAGCCCATAATCTTCATTATTGCCTGAAATCAAATCAATTTTTTTATTTTAGTAATCAGTGATTGAATAATAATGAGCGAGAAAATTTAAAAATAACAAAAAAATGTTAAATAATTTTTTATAAAATACGAGAAAAAAATTCAAAGAAATTTACAAGTCATTGAGATGCATGTAAATGTTATTCTTATCTACAGCTATAAAAAAAGGCCTATATTTGGACTAATTAAATAAAAAAATAACTCGTATTCTGTACCTCAAGAAAATTGGAGCGTAAAGTGATTTAAATAAAAATTAAAACGGACTAATACGAACTTCACTTATTGTCAACACGAAATTTTTATTTCCAAAACCTAATCGGAAATAATCCCAAACTACATGAAGTTGAAGCTGATAAACCAAGAACCGCGATTAGTGACTTTACCAGCTCATAATTTCCGTACGCAAAAACAGATTTCAATGAAACTTGATGTGGTCGACTTTAAATAGTGTTAAAATTCGTTAAAAACTGGAACGGGAGTGCGACAGTGACTCGATAGAGCGGCAAATCGGAACACCGAGACTCATGGTTATTTTCACTATTTAGCCTTATAAAACTCATACGGAATATAATTTTTTAATCAAAGTGTACACTCGCTGTTTTAATTTGAAAATAAATTTTTGCAAGCATTAATAATCGCTGAGTAATGAACGATAGTCTTATATTAATATATTTACCAAACCGTGTGTCCGTCTCTCTAACCTCTAGCTTCGCCAATTCTGTCAAAATTTCAATCTGTCAGTTTCCGCGTCTCTATTATGCCTCGACATTATGTATACTGCTAAGTCAGTATGTATATATATATATAGCTATCGGCAAATAACACGCGGTCCAAACGCAGCCTCTCTCTCTCTCCCGCCTATTCTTACTCTCTCGCTCTTTCTCTCTCTCTCTCTCTCTCTCTCTCTCTCTCTCTCTCTCTCTCTCTCTCTTTGTTACCTACGCGCTCTCCGGCGTCTTTCTCGAGCGCAGCATAGCGCGTGTACTATCAGAAACCTCACTTGAAATTGACTTTATCTTTGAAAGGAAAAAATTTGCTTAACGATAAGAAACAATATAGCGCTTCCTAAATATTTATTCGATTATGATTGTACTTCATTTCTCAAAACTACTGTTTTTTATAACAAATGAACCAAAAGTTAGATCATGCTGATTTTGTAAATATGAAACGTAAAATAAATTGAAAACAATCTGATCATTCTAAATAATTGTTTTTTTTTTTCAAGTACAAAAAATGTATTGTTTGTATTGTTATTGTGACTTGTGCACGATTAAATATTAAAAATGAAAATGCTCCAAAATTTGAAAAACTACTTTAATATCATAATTTTATTTTACAATCGCCATAGAAAATGTTAAAAGAGAAACTATCCCTACTGAAAATTGTCATGTGATGTCTCACATGATAAATCATTTGATATATCACGTGACATTTTTAACTGATATTTCATGTGAAATCACATGATATCACGTGAAAAAATCACTTTGAAAATCGATAATTATCCACGAATATTTGTATTTTTTTTAATTTTTTCTCTTTTACTTGAAATAAATTTATTAATTGAACATGATATCACGTGACGAATAATCCAAACGTGATATCATGTGACTAGACGAGACTTCACATGAAAAATCAGTTAAAAATGTCACGTGATATATCAGGTGATTTGTCATGTGCAACATCACATGACAGTTTTCAGTAGGGATCAGTGAATATCTCGAGTGGACTGACTATAAGCGTGGATTGAGAAAATGCGAGCGAATTCGCAATTAGCACAAAATGGCAAATAGACGCCAACACAAATCACTGCCCTAATTAAAACTACGCGCCGTTTTCCAATTTATTATCAAGAAAGGAAAATTTAAATTTATAAGAATGGAAATGAAAAAATAATATATTTAAATTTTGTACTCTACTTACAGTTATTGCAATTCGGAAATGCAGCTCCAGGAGAACGCCGCTTTTGAGACTCGCAAATTCTGGGAGGACGAAACTGCTATAGCTGCTCAGTGCTCACTCACCGCTGGACCCCACGCAACTGATTTGCAAAGCGGAGGGAAAATCGCACAGAGTAGGTGCACGACGTCGCTCACAGCCACTATAGTCGGATCATGCGAAAAACTCATTTCCGCCTAGCCGGAAAATCGCACAGCGCAGGTGCACGGCGTCGCTTGCCGCCGCCATAGTCGGGTCATGCGAACAACTATAGTTCTATATATAGAGGCATTACCGGCTATTTCGCTGCCGAATTCGTATTGATTGCAGGGCAAAGTCGGAGATATATATATAGAGAAAGATGAGGCTTATGAAAAGCGGCTTTTGCCTCGTGGAAAAATACCACGTTACAAAAATTTTAAGATTCTTATTCATAAAATATTATAGTATGTTATGTCGTATTTTTGTGACAAGCGTGATTAAATATTGATATATTTAAATAACATTTTAATAAGAAATAAAATGAAATGAATATTCTATTTACAAGGAATATTCAAAAAAATTAGGTGGCAGAACAAGAATGAATTTTACAATGCATATTTATATGTATGTTTGAGTCGAGGTTTGAGTACCAATAATAATTGATAAAATTTGAAATGTACATGCAAGTTGTGTTTGAGTTTGATAGGTCTATATGGCGTAACTTGAATATTTTTGTCTTTGTGACAAATACTTTGAAATATTATGGAGAAAATACTTTTCCGGCTGACTTTTACTTTAATTTGAGAAAATACATTATGCTCGTCGGGCTATAGGGTGTATGGGTTCGACGGGAGGAGAGTGGCGGTGCGCTGAAACTATGCCCCACTTTTATTGCTATGCCAAATATCTGCATTGAAGTTCACAGCTGTTATAATTTTTCTCTCACTCTTTCTTTTCTAATGACCAAGCTGAAAATATTCGCTCAAAAAGAAAATTTGTTAGACTGTACTGTACCAACTTGCACCATTAAACTATTTTGAAAAGATAATCTCGCGGGGATTAATTATTATACATCGAAATGACGTATAAATTTATAACAATTTTAATATACTCATCATTGGTAGCTCCGATTTTAATGCATTAATCAATTGAAAAAATAATTTCAAGGCACGCAATATGCAAAATTCTCTCACACCTTCAGTCAATTGAACAATCTTAAACATTGACACAGATGCAGCCTACGTAACAATGCCTCGCAAATCACGTGTTTTTTTGTCGTGATTGAGGAGATAATTTAGTCTCGAATATTAAACATAAACAGTTTGCACAAGTGGACTATTTTTCGATTTGGCATTCAAATGAACCTGACAAAGCCTGAGTCATTGTATACATAAACAGAAAAAAAACTGTTTATTTGATCCTAATAATATTTATTAACAATAAATCAATGATTTTGTATAATACGAGCAATGAAAGGAATTGAATAATTTATTAACTGCTAATAAATCATTTATTTGATTTTTGAATTTTATAATAATTAATGATTTATGAACAGTTGATGAATGTATTAACTGTCTATATGTTGGAAGAGTCGACTGTTTCTGTTGACTGTAAATAGTGCATTTACAATTATTTTACTGGTTTTGTTAATTGTTTGTCGACCTATGTTGTACTTTACAAAAGATTTTATTAACTTTTTTTTGTAATTCGGTTAATAGGAAACAATAATTATTAGAAATTTTCATTGAAAAATTGAATTTTATAGAACTGGTAGATTAAATTTACTTTTGCATTATTTTCATTGATTGAACATCAATTTATTACACACAGTTCATACTGAGGTATAAAATTAAGGCTGATTTTTCGTGAACAGAAACATGTTATTTTTTGATACAGTAAGATTTAATTGAAAATATAATATCACACAAAAATACCAACATGTGAAAATCACATTCAGCTTTGTAAGATCTCACGATTTTTCAGTACAGTGTTGCGTTATTACAAAGTCGACGCTTTCACCAAGCTTTTCAAATCGTCGCTCGTTAAAAATTTTTCAACCATATCAAAGCAAAGCTCGGGAAACGGAAATCCCAGAAGAACATTGACAGCATCGTTTGCACTCTTGACCAACTTCGACCTTTCCAAAGCTTTTCTAAACTGCATTTTGCAGAGAAACGTCCAATCTTCAAAGGGATATTCGTAAATGGATCTATTGAAAAATTCTTTTATAATTTTACGATCGTCTTCCGGTATCTTCGTATAATGAACTATCGCTTTTGTCTCGCACAAAAAGTTATCTAGAAAAAACGAAGTATCGCTAATCTTCATGTTTCTTATTATCGTGTAAGTCCGAGCAATTGGTTTCTCTTTGAGGTCGAATTCGATGAATACTCTCGCGAGCAAATCTCTGTTAAGGTCGTTCACGTAAAGGCCATGAAGTTTCCTGTGATAAAGATACCTCGCGAAAACCTTTATAATGTTATGATGATTGTGATTATCGGTATCATCGTCGATCAAGTCGCACAACGATTCCGCTTCCAAAGTGTAAGCGAATGCCGTTTTGCCTGCGCGGTCAGTTATATTAACGTCGGCTCCACATGTCAGCAATCCCTCGACAGCAGTGTCATTGCGGAATTGAGCAGCTAGATGTAAAGCTGTTTTTCCTATAAAAAAAATTAAAATTTCATTGCTTGAATTTATTATTATTTAAAAAAAAAATTATTTACCTGAACTGTCCTGTCGATCAATACAACATCCTCTCTTCACAAGATGCTCGATAACACAGATGCTTTTACAATTCGTGAACTTTGGTAACGAGACGACGTTGTGAAGAGCAGTGCGCAATTTAAAATCCACTTTTCCCCACGCGTAATTCAATGCCAATATCAAAGCATCATTTTCTTCGATTTTTTCATGATCGAACATCAAAGGAATATAACCGACCTGGGTTATACGATTGAAGGCGTTTATACAGCAGTCTCGATGTAGGAAAAATTCAAGCTCTAATCTAGTGGCTTCGCCCGAGGACAGCAACGATTCCAATGGAGTTTTGGCGTACACGTTTTCAGCAGTAATTCTAGCTCCGTTTCTGAATGTAAAATATTTTTAAAAAAGCTGTTAAACGTATCAATTATAATAAAAAATAAATAAATTGTCATTACGTACTCAACGAGTTTACAAAAAATCTCATCCTTCGGCGATTCGCATTCGGTAGCGGCGTGAAGCGTAGTATTACCAAAAACATCCACCGCGTGAACGTCAGCTCCATTTTCGAGTAACAATCCGATGGTTTGTAGTTGAAGATCTCTGTCATTGAACGACGTGGAACAACGATTTTTCGCAGTTAAATGTAGAGGCGTACAACCGCCCAAATTTTCGTTGGTAAATTCGATCGGTTGATTCACGTCGACGCCTTGTTCCAAAAACATTCGAACGCTTTCAACGTCGTGTCTGATGCAAGCTATGTGAAAAACAGAGATCCCTTCGTTGTTCGTGGGATTGACGTTGTAATTTTTGATACGCTGTAATAATTCGCCTGCTTGACTAAATCCTGTAAATAAAATTATATTTATGCAATTATTTTCCTCAAAAAAAAAAAGTACATAAATTTAATTGTCGCGTGGATCCTTACTTGTGTACGAAACCGCATTGCACCGAGCGTCAACGTTGCTCCAATGCAAAGGTGTATTTCCACCGACTTCCGTCAGCATGACATCCGCGTCATTATCCAGTAGCAGCGTCAAAAAATCTTGTGCATAATTGTCGCACTGCCGTATTTCGTGATACCTCATCATGAGAATGTGCAAAGCAGTGCAACCAGGATAAACTGGCGAGCCTGGATTTATTTGAAAATTGATGTCAACTCCGTCGGAAACTGATTCTTTAGCTAATTCAAAATCCCCCAATTGGCAAGCGAGGTGTAACAAAGTCCATCCAAATTTATTTTGTAAACGTCTTCTGACAGCATCGTCTTGCTTGAGTACAGCGACGAACAGGGCAACGTTTTCCGAGTACAAAGGACGTAAATTGTCGAACAATCGATTCATACAAACACCACGTTCCATGAGAACGTCGGCGCCGTGTTCTATAAGAATTTTTTCCATTTCTGGATGTCCTCGACTGTTGTGATTCAATTGCAAAGGCGTTGTACCTTCGAAGTTGTAAAGCGCATACAACGGATGATTCACGTCTAATTCTGTCGCAATCTTAACGGGTAAATTAACGTTTGAACCGAGATCCAGTAACTTTTTCACGACGTTGATGTTATTTTTATGAACCGCGATGTGCAAGTGACTGAATCCAAAACCGTCGACGATCGATTCCGTCGAGCAGTTCAACAAATCTTCGATTATTTTCTTGCTGTTGTTGATGGCCTTCGTGAAGTGTACCAACGCGTCGCGACGTATTCCTATGAGAGTACATCTGAATGCTCTCATCACATGAAACCACTCGTTGCAAACTTTCCAAAGGTGACTGATTATGAACATTCTGTGCAGTTGAGTCAAACCATGGCCGTCTTTTGCATTCACGTCTGCTCCGTTGTTCTTGAGTATTTCATAAATATCCAAATCGTCCTTTTGCACGTTGAGATGCCACGGTGTCGAACCGATAATGTCGAAAACGTCGGTCGACATGCAATTATAGTAATCGCTTTGCCATTTGAACGACGGTAGTATCGCGAGATTTGCGTTCGATCCGCTCGTAACTAATTTTTCTATTAAATTTCTCGTCGCTGCTACACAAGCGATGTGGAAGTGCGACAAATTGTCACCGTCGGTCGGATTGACGATTTTATGGTGATACTCCAGCATGAGTTTAACGACATCCATTTTTCGTTGGCGAAATGCAAGATTTATCGGCGTCCAACCTCGCGCATCTTCAATTGTCACGTCTGCATTTTTATCGAGGCAAGTTTGAATTCTCTCGAGATGAATTTCTTGCTCCATGCAACAATTTTGGTAATTCGTGTATAAATCCGCTGGATCGTTGTCGGAAGTGGTTTTTAGAAAATTCAATTTCTTCGACGTTTCGGAAAGACTCACCGCGAGATGTAAAATCGTGCAGCCAGGCCACAATGGCGAATGTACCGGTATACGTAAATCGACGTCGTTGTTTTTCAAAAAGTTTTCGAAGCTTCTCGTATCTTTCATAGCCGACAACAAATCGAGTAACGTTGTTCGTCTATCCGATAGTTTGATATTTTTCCAAGATTTATTTTGACGCACGATGAAGTGTAAATCGTCGATTGTCGCTTTTGTTACCAAAATATCTAAAGGTGTTAATCCATTGACATCTTTGGCTTCGATATCAGCTCCATTTTTCACGAGCAATTTTACCGTTTCGATGTTGAAATGCGCAGCGAAATGTAACGCTGTATAACCTGGCCACTTGGGAGATTTTTCGTGAACGCGATCGTCAACGTGACAATTTTCTTTCAAGAGCTTTTCAATTGCCGTCGTACTTGTCAACGTGGAAGCTACGTGATGGCAAGAAAAATTAAACTCGTCTGTTCTTACGTACTTCGTCATTATCAATTTGATCTTTTCTTCGTTTTCGATATAATCAACGATAGCATTTTTGTATGGCAATTTCGATTTCGCGTGTAGCCACTCGATAATCTTCATATTCTGATCGATAAGCATCTGCAAGGCTGTCAAACCTTTGGTATTTTTGAGAAACACATCCGCACCATTCGTCAAAAGCATTTCCACGATTTCTAAATTGGAATACTTAACAGCGAAGTGAAGGGGTGAAAAACCATCGTACAGTGGTGAGAATGAAAGTTGATTAACATCAACTCCATTTTTCAAGAAAAAATCAACAGCTTCTACATTGTTCGTCAGACAAGCAGCGTGAAAATAAGATATTTCATTTTTACTGCAATTATTCGTGCAATTGTTATCTTTGATACAAGCCGCGAGAATCGCGTCGATGTATCTGTCTTCGAATTTATCCCATAATCGCCAATTGGCGTGTTTGTAGCAATTTTTTTCTTCGATGGTTCGTCTTTCAATGATAAATCCATTCAACTCGTCTATCGTAAAATCTTTGTCGAACTCGTCGAATCTACTTTCGAGCTTCCTCGTTTCGCGAGTCTCGAAATTTTTATGAATGGCGCGGTAAACGATATTCGCGTCGTCATTGTACTTCGAATTATAATCAGCACATTTGTTCAATAGAAGATTGAAAATTGTAAAATTATTCTCTTCGAATGCTAAATGCAACGCTGTGCGGCCTATCAGTTCAGGCTTGTAAAGTTTGAGAAAATTAGTTTCGGTAATTCTATAATCAACGTCGAATTTGCTTGAATATGAAATGATATTCTCCGCGAACTCCTTGCGTTTCCCGCTTTTTATAGCAGCGTACAGTTGAATTAATGTTACGTAGTTACCTGCTCTATCTACTGTAGTCATTGTTTGTATACTATTTGCGTAACTTTGTGATCAAAATTTTACGTAACACTATTTATTTATGGCGAGACACTTTGACTCTCACTAAAATATTTGCATGTTATATATTATCTGCAGTTAAATTAAACGAAAATAATGAATGAAAAGTAACTTTAACGCGCTGCGTAAATAAGCGACACAACTTTTCAGCTTCACATCATGATGCACACTAAAATAGAAATTAAACGTTCCCCCACTTCCCCTTCCGCGTGGACTTGATAAATGCGGCCAGATTCTTCTACTAATGTACGTGTCGGATTATGCTCGACAGTTGATACGGCAGAGATTGCAATTATTGACAAAAGGTGTGAGGATTTAACAATTCAAATATTTATTTCGTTTTATCATCATCTTACTTTAAGTCTTCAATATTTTTCAAATGAAAACTAGAAGGAATAAACGAGGTTAAATATTTATAATCTATTATTAACAGCGAAAGTGCAGTGTAAATATAATGTGTGTAAATAATTTTGTGTATTTTGAATAAATAAAGTTGTAAATATAATTAACAGTGTGTATATTACGCATCATAATAATGATTTTAAATTAGACCTTTCGATTTCATTCAAGTTATTATCAATTTTAATTATAATATAAATAAACATTTCGAATGTCACCTACACTAGAAATGTTTTTTTTTTGTCACAAAAAAAAAATTTACCCACCTATATTTTTCAATGTGCACGCGCAAAATAAATTTTCATTCAATATTTTTAACAAATAGAAGTTATATTTGTCAAGAACAAGCTTTTAATTTTTACAAACGATATTATATTCACAATCAATATTTTCATTCTTATTATCTTCCATACTTTCAACAAGAGCTCTTAAATCAACATTACTCAAATACGAAAAAATACGTTTATAACAAGCTTTAAGCGGACAATCGTCACTCATCTGTAATAATTTCTTCTTACCCAATTTCTCTAAATCCACTCTCACGGCAGCCTGCCGACAACTAGCCAAAATCAAACTACCATATCCAGGAAAAATTGTCGTCAAATCACGTTGCAATGCCGTCACACGTTGCATATAAGCAGCTCGACATTTGATTTTCATACACAGCAAGTCGTACAGCGATGTTTTATCGTCGATCATATATTTCTTCATTTTCTTCACTTCGTCTTCCCAGTAACCATAATAGCATTGAAACTGCGGTTTGACGACTTTCGACACGTAAGCTTCGGCGATCGGTAGTCCAGCAACGCGAAGTTTCATAGCATTCCATAACACGTAACTTCGTACTTTCACGCTATTCCAGGTGTTCAATATCCTGCGACTCGTGTCGAAATGATTGAAGTCCAAACCGTGCTCCAAAAAGTGCTTCATTCCCTCGACATTGTCGCTCTTCACGACGGTGTAAGCGGCTACTCGGCCATCGTTATCCTGCATATCAGCGTGAGCTCCGAATTTCAAAAGTATCTTCATTACTTCACTCTTCGGTTGAAGTTTGATCGTGCAAGCACTGGGAATAGCTTGGAATATCGTATGAACTTTCGAGGATCCATTAGAATTTATATTATCGGGATGATTGTCACCATTCTGACATGTCTTCAAAAACAATGGCTTCCAGAATCCATTAATTGTAGCCTCATCTTCAGTATTTTCCTTGCCATCAACGATACGAGTCAAGTTCAGTCGTTTGCCCTTCATCGACGCCCAGTGCAACGGAGTCATTCCGAATAAATCGTCTCTGCAATTAACGTCGGCACCGTGCTCGCAAAGAGCCTCGACCACCTCGACGTTACCCAGCATCGAAGATAAATGTAATGGAGTTATTCCCATTCGATTCTTCGCGTTTACGTCTGCGTCTTTCTTCACCAGCAAATCGAGTTTCTTCCTACAAGCGAACGCTGTCGTGTGAATCGGAGTAAAGTAGAAAATAGCATCTCGACGATACACGTCGGCACCGTTGACAATGAGACACTCGACTGTCAGAGGATCGCTGTGCAAAACTGCCAAATGTAACGGGGTTATTCCACAATTAGCTACGATGTTTACATCCACTCCGGCTTGACACAGAGTATTGATGGCGCAAGAGCAACCGAATTGAGCTGCTAGATGCAGTGGCGTAAAATTCATATCCTTTATCTGGCAAAACATATCGGCACCGAGGCTTATCAATCGTTCGATTATCCTTCTGCTGTTGGATTTCACAGCGTAATGTATCGGCGAGTAACCTTCTTTGTCGATGCCGTTCACATCGGAATTTTTGCTTGTTAGCAGATCGATCGCTTTTAATTTTTGAATATCAGCTGTCGTCGATGACATGCAAACGAGGTGTAGCGATGTTTTACCATCTTTGGTTTTTACATGAAAATTAGCTTCTCTCTTCTCGAATATACCGAGTACTTCGAAGCGACAGAATTCAAAAGCAAGGTGAATCGGAGCTTTCCCGTTGTTATTCTTTTTGTGCAGATCTGCACCTTTGAAGATGAGGACATTGACATTTTGAAAATGTTTTGCGTTGATTTCTTTCTTAGCCACCATTAGATGCAAAAGTGTGTCGCCGTTTTTATTGCATTTGTCAATTTCCGTATAATGTTCCAACAATATCTTCATAATCTCTTCGTACCCGTCGTACTTGGCTAAAGTATGCAAAGGAGTATTACCTTGCACGTCTTCGATGTCGACAGATGCTCCTTTGCTTAATAGAGCCTCGATAGCGTGAAATGTAGCTGCTCGTAATTTTTCTTCTGGTGAATTTTTATACTCGGGCTTCAGAAAATCTTCTTCGGATAGAATTTGATGCGTTACGACGTATCTCTTTATGAAAGTATGCAAAACCGTTTGACCGTTTTTGTCAATGAAGTTCACATCGCCGTTACATTTTCGTATGATTGGTAGCAAATTATTCAATTTATGCTCCATCAATTTGTCATCGTAGCCTTTTTTGCTGACGTTTTCTATTTCCATTCCTGTCGATATCAATGGATCCATTATTTTTTGCTTTTCGAAGCGTTCGAGTATCTCTTTCAATTCGTCCGATAGACTTTCGAATTCCTCGAAGCTGAAATTTTTTAGTTCGACGCGATCCGGTAGCGATTCTTGCACGTAATCGATGAATATGCCGAGAAGTGGGTAGATTTTTTCGTGATTAATATTTATTAAACTCGTCATGTTGTCGATGATTGTTCGAAGTTTCGGCAATTCCATTACGAATGATGATTGAGAAGGAGGTGTTGGATTATCCGTTTGCTTGTCGGTTTTAGTTTTCGCTTTACAATTTTTCGATCTTGTTGAACTTCTTGCTGATATAGTTTTTTTTCGAGCAGTATCTGGAGCCTTCGAAAGAAAAAATGGAATTTTGGATTATAAAAATCAGTATGTACAAAAATTTTTTTTGTCGATTTAATTTTATAATGTGAAAAACCTCTGTATCAGCAAAATTTGAACGAGTTTTCATTTTCGTAGTCGATTTGGTAATTGCTTTTGGCTTCTTTGGTGATGAAGCACTTGATAGATTGCGTTTTTTAATATTATTTATATTCTGAAAAAAGGCTTGATTATTGAAAAATGTATTAATTATATTTTAAAAATAATAATTACTTTATCACCTTTTCCATTGCAATCATTGTAGGCGAGCTTGAAGTTTTATTAGTTGTAGTTTTCGACACTATTGTTTGCTTTTTCAACCCCATTATTAGTCTTTACGTCAGACATCCATGATTCCTGTGAAAATTAAAATTTTTTATTTTTGGACGTTACGCGTAAATAAAAACATCACTTGCGAAAGTGATTGAATAAGTAATGCTATTATAAACGAATATTTTACTCTTAGTTTTTATTTTCAAGATTTCGTATTGAGTAGTAGTTTTCAAGTTTAGCTAATTGATTGAACAAACAGAAAAAAGTCATCTTGCTTACCTTGGCAGTTGCAACAAACAGCAGAAGTTCAAATGAAAAAAATATACATATAATCGAGAATGTCTGACTTTTCCTTTCACGTGCCATCTGCGTTTGAAAAGCCTTCTTCCCTCAGACGTTTTCCGTGAAAGTTGAGGACATTATAATATCTAAACGAGAACTTCCATGACAACAAAACAAAATACTTATATCGATGCGTGAAAACCTTCAGTTTGGAGGAATGATAATTGAGTCAACCGTTAGACTTGCGCACACCGATGACGAATACACCTGTCGCGCTACGGCATTGATAATTTTATTCAATGTAGTCGCGGATTGATGTCGTAATAAATTCACTCAAGCAAATCGATAACTATATTATACATATTTTCATTATACTCGTTAATTTTATGAATAATGTATCGAACGAGGAAAAAAAATTAATACCTCAAATATTGTTACTATTGATTTTTCTTTTCGTTCCTTTAATTCATAAATTATGTTAAATTTTACTTTATTAAAAATTTTTGTCAGACATTAATTTTAATTATATGAAATTTCAAAAAGCTAGTCTACAATCAAATGAAATGATTTGCAAGTTAATAATTCTGCAAAGTCGTTTTCAGAAGAATCGTCATAATATTATTTCTATTTTTAGCTTAAAAATTATTTTTAATCGAACACAAAGTTACGCAGCGACTTCGTCAGCTGCAATACTATACAGCAGCTCGTTTACTGATTGACACATTTGTATAAGCTAATAGTTCGCAATCACATCAAATCGCTATTCGAGTTTCGCGCGATCAGTCACTTGCAAATTTACAGTGGAGCTATAATGATCCTCAAGGTATCTACATCATATTTTACAATTTATAGTGGTGATAGAGAATAAGCGTCGGTCAAGTGATTCACTTATAGAAAATTAGTAAAACACGCCTGAACGTAAGTGATTCAGTTAAGTGATCATCGCGTTCAGCACATTTTATAAGTTTATTTTCCAATTGAGTAATTTATATTATTATATATGGCATTAATCAACATTGAAAAGAAAAATAAAGGAATAACGATGCAATGCACTATTATAATGATTTTTCTCCAGTGTCTTTTATAATATTATACTGCTGACACTGCAGTAAACTGAATATCGAGATCATGTTAAATTCCTGCTATTGATTTTTTTTCATCAGGAAGTAAATCGCGACAAATAACAAGGTATACTTGAATGGTTTCCGTCCGTAAGTAATAATGCAGCTAACAAGTTTTTTTAATAGTGTCATCATGACAATCGCGATAAAACAAATTGCATTGAAAAACTATATATTTTTACATTTCTCTGGGACATTTCTGGTATCAAAATAAGCTCTTAATAATATTATACGTATTTAAACCAGTAGACAACAACAAAATTATTTGAAACACGATCAATGTGCTCGTTACTTGCCAATTAGGATTTTCGCAGAATTGACACACAGCAAATATGTGGAATGTTAAAAAAAAAATGAAGAAAAAAAAATACACAATAGTACAGAGACGAAATTGAGTGGTGACGTAGCAGATTCGTCGGTAGGAACAGTGTGTACGCTATAATTTTTCATTTACTCTTTGATGATATACTTGCGTGTTACATCGCTTCATAAAAGCCAGTAACATGTTTCGCAATTGTGGCAGATTGCATTTGAGTTTCGTTCGCGCGTGTCACTTGACAATTCACGATGGCTACGAATCCTCAAGGTATCATCGTAACTTTATGATTTTGTAATCTTGATTTTTATTTTATACGGTAAATTACGATTGATGCGTCTAATTTTAGAAATGGGCGAAGATATATTGAAAAAAATTAGTAAAATTGTGGACGCACCGTTCGCTGAAAAAATACTGCGAGATTCGGAAGGAGATCCGAATTTGCGAGTGCTTAGTGTCTCTATCAAGCCTGCGACCAACAAAGGTGACAATTATACGAGTGACATGTTCCGAGCGACTGTGGAATATACTCGCCAGGAAGGAAAGAAAACAATCAATGAAAAAAAGTCGCTTATAGTTAAGGTCGAACCTTTGACCGAAGGAATACATCAGGATTTGGTAATAATATTTCATAGTATTAACTTAACATTATACAAATAATTTCTATATTTTAATCATATTTTTTTTTGCTTCGATTCGAAATTACCTCAAGTGTATATAGTTCTATTTTATTTTCCTTTTCGACAGATATCAAAATCTAGTCTCTTCTCCACGGAAATCGCGATGATGACCGACACACTGGCACAAATGAACGAACTGCTTGGTCCCGATTGTCCTCCTCTAAACGGACGAGGCTTGTATACTCAAAGTCAAAATCCACCGCTTTTGGTAATCGAAGATTTGGCACCGCTGGGTTTTCGTATGGCGGATCGCCAAGCTGGACTCAACATGGATCACTGCCTTTTGGCCATTCGTAATCTCGCTAGATTTCACGCCAGTTCCGTTGCACTTTTCGAAAGAAATCCTAGTCAAAAGAGTAAATATAACCGTGGTATGTTTGACGCCAGTCAACCAGCGGAAATGAAATTTTTTTTCAATCAGGGGGCCCAACAACTTGGCAAGGAAATTGCCAATTGGCCGGAACTCGACCCAAAGTAAGCTTTAATAGTTTTTTTTTTAATGAGTGATAATTTTTGTAAATTTATTTATTTATTTTTTGTAGAATATCAGAAAAAATTTTAAAACTCACTGATACACTTTACAATAAGGGATGCGAGATCGTAGCTTGCCGTGAAAACGAATTCAATGTTCTCAATCACGGTGACTTTTGGGTCAACAATATGCTGTTCAAGTACGATGATTCGAATCGACCGATAGGACACATATTCGTGAGTAATATTCAACGCTTTTTTTTTTAAATACATAACTTCTTTCATTCCCTCATTATCTTCTACTATTTTTCACTTTGTTTTGAGAAACAAGTGACGATCATATCACAACAAAATCAACTTGCTGGTCACGTAATGTGAATCTGACATATCATTACTTGCATAAAACTCATCGTCCGCATAAAAAAATTGCACTCTATAACTAGTTTCCAACTCGACAATTAATCAAAAAAAAAACATCATATCTATTTATCTCTACAGGTAGACTTCCAGCTTAGTCTGTACACAACGCCAGCTGTCGATTTGAATTATTTCTTCAACACAAGCTTGACCGACGACACGCTGATGTTGAACGAGGAAACGCTAATACACGAATACACGCGAACCTTGGCCTCGGCAATGACACAAGCAAATTGCGTAACTAAACCGCCCAGCGTCGAGGAAGTCAAGGTCATGATGTTGGAACGTGCATTGTACGGAATGATCGCTGCTATCTGCATATTGCCATTGATGTTGGTGAATAAGGATGAGGTGAACGATTTCAATGAGATATTGGCTAAAGGAGATAATCCGGCTTATCAAGGAAAACTTTATCGCAAAGCTATGATCAGGCGACTGCCAAAGTTCGATCAAATGGGTCTTTTGGATTGATTGTTGTCAATTTGACATTGAGATTTTTGATTTTTTGATGGCAATGACGGCAAGTGTTGTTGCTTGTGACATTATCACGTCGATTAATGAAGTATCTATAAAATACTTTTATTCACAGGTGTATTTCAGAATCTGGAGTAATGGATTAGTGATTGATTTAAAAGATAGGTTGCAACACTTCATCCGTAACCAAGAGCAAAAATATAATAGATTTCCGGATCGTCTGTGTCGAAGGCAGAAGACAAAAGTACAAGCCTCGAACCTTCAAAATTTATTAGTAGTTTTAAAATTTTAAACTTAGAACTTTAAACTTTTAGGCATAAATTTCGTTTAAAACAGTCACGTAGAGCTTTGTATACATGTATACATTTTTGTAGTTAAAAAAGTGTTATAGTCAAGTTAAAAAATTTGCTACCATTGTTCTCAAAATAAGCATTTTTTTCTTAAATTAAGAAAAATTTGTAAAATAAATTGTATCGAAGAAGACAGAAAACTTAAGAATTTCCTATTGATTACCAATAATTGGCCGGCGAGCTCGCCCAAAAATCCATCTGCGAGGACTGTCTTGCCGATGACTATACAAACCCCTTTCTTCCTTCTTTTTCTCTACCGCAACTTTTACTAAAATAAGTCTGCTCAATTACGTCACTAAGATTTCAAATCGCTATAACTTTTTACCCCGAGCAAATTTTTCAACGTACATACGTGAACTCATTTGAAAGCTGCCCGTTCACCCTTTAAGCTGATGCCTTGCACGATTAATTTGGTGAAGTCTAACCAGAGTTACAACATTTTGAAGGGAAAAACTTATTTTTGCTGTAAAAAAGTGAGTATACCCAATTACGCCACTTCGAGAAACAAGTGTTCTGGCAGATGAAAATAATGTTTGATACTGAAAAATAAGTTTCGGTATCAACGTTTATTATGAAGACGTGCTATTTTCACATGATAAATTATGTGGTAATTTGTCAATTATTAATAAACACTGGTTTAAAAAATAAACTAGAAATTTGCCATTATACGTTATAACGTCTCGCAACCCTCAGACCCGCGTCAATTTTTATTTTTTTTGTCCCGCAACCCTCAGACTCGCGTCAATTTTTATTTTTTTTTTGTTTCGCAATCCTCAGACTGGATGTATAATGAATTTCTTAATGCGTGAGGGCTAATTTTAAAGCTTATAAAAGCAGCTTTAAAATGAGCCGTTGCGCGAAAAATTTGGACATAAGTAGCCTGAGTTATTTCATTTCTAAACAACCCATATTTTTAGGTGTGAGGTATGTGAATCGTTGTCATACGCAAAATGCTGTTAATTTGTTTTATTTTCGAATTCCTTAACGCTTGAGAGCCGTTTTTTCTAAATATTTTGCCCAAGAGATTTTTATTACTTAAAAAATAAATAAACTAAAAATATTAGGCAGGCAGGCAGGCATATTTCGAAAAATGAAAAGTATTCGATAATAACTTTTGTTCATTAAAAAATCCGATTCATATATTCACTGCCATATAAATAAAAAAAAATAAAAAAACTGACTTGGACGGGAATCGAACCTGGAACCTTTAGGGTACTAGACTCGTACTTTACATGCTTTGGAACGCGGTAGTCCGATGCATCTCGATGGTTCACGGGAGGGTATGCTGAGCAAAAAGGAGCATAAGGGGATATTAAAGGGGGGAAAATGCCTCCCACACTACGGTGGTGAGTGAGGTACCCTAAAAGCCCGAGAAGGGTATAAGGAGTAAAAAGAACAACTAGAACTATTCCACATTTTTGCCGTTCTCATTATAAAATTATATGATTTTTCTTATAGCCATACTAGTCACTTTTTCGCGTGAAAATTACTCGTGGATTTTAAACTACGATTGTGAAAAATATACCACATTGAAAGTCGTTTATTCATGTGGAAAATGCGTATCGAAAGTTATTTTTCCGTGTGGAAAATACACATGGAAAGTTATTTTTCCGTGTGGAAAATATACATGGAAAGTTGTTTTTCCAGCTCGAAAGTTCCATAAGTACAGAAAAAGTTTAAAGAGTCAAGAAAGTGCAAGGAAGGAATTCAGTATAAAAGGGAAGCGCAAGTACTAAAAAAAACTTTGTTCTTAAATGTTTTTTATTGTTTCAATTCGAATAACAGTTAATTTGTAGAATGTTTTGGTTTACTTATGCATGTAATACAAGGGTTTGTATTTTGATCGTCTTTTACAAAACAGAAACGTTTGTAAAATACCACAGTCTTTTTTTATGGGTAACAAAAGTACATATTATCTAATGCAAATTATAATAAAATGAATAACTTATAATATATAGGTATAAATAATAATTCTATTTTTAAGAAAAATTAGGTACTTAAAGTAATTGCATGTTTTATAATCTTTGTGATGTTACAAAACTGAGTAATAAATAAATTAAATATTCAAACAATCTCAACTTACGATTAGTTAATCAACATACCTACGTGCTCCTATTCTTCCTCATTTAAATAGCACGTCTCTTTTACACATGTTTATAAATTGATTCAGTTTATAATTTTCCTTAACATTTAATAAATATTTGATTATTACAATATTACAAATTTGTACCTTCCAACAATGAAATTGCTGTGTTGGACTAATAATGAACTAATATGCTAAAAAAGTACAACGTACTTTCAAAAATCATAATTCAGGACGCTGTTTTTTAATAGGAATTTCCTCAATTTCGATTTCATCAGTCTGCAAGCCAACATCCTTAAAGCGTGACTCCTCAGCCTTTCTTTTTGTTTGTCTGAGAACAGCTTGCTCGTACCTCAATTTAATCAAATAGCCATAGCCTGGGAACTCTCTCATCAGATCATCAACCTCAACAAGATTCTTGAGAGTCTCAATACCTAGATAAGGAGCAGCACGTTTAGCATGAAGGATCAAAAAGTCCTTCAACGTTGTCCATATAGTAAGTTTCATGCCTTCCATTTTGGCAATCTCATCTAGTCTTTGGTCTTCCATATTTTTCAGTACCTCATGCCTGAACCTTTCTGGATACCACTGATCCTTCATTTCCATCAATTTCCGACAGCAGTTATCATTTTTCTCATTTACTACCATTCCCAAAGCTTTCAATTTCTGCACATGATGGTACAGAACTTCAACGAGATCACCAGCATCACTGCATAAAGCTTTGTCATTGATGGGTACGCAACAATCGAATGGAGTCTTTCCAGATTTGTTTGCAATATTCACGTCAGCACCAAATTCTAAAAGCAACTTTGCACACTTGGCATCGTTATACAGACAAGCGAAATGAAGTGCGGTGCCATTGGCGATTGTTTTGGCATTTACATCGACACCCAAATTCACCAATCGTTCGACGTACTTCAAACTCTCATCGTTGATTTTTTGAAGAACGTCGAGGCAAGCGTAGCTCTCGACGAGGACGTGGATCGCCGTTGCATTGTCGTACGGTCGAAGAGCTTGAACATCGGCTTTTTTTGCCAAAAGAAATTCAATGAGATTCTGATGTCTAAGTTTCAAGGCTAAATGTAACGGAGTACCATGTCGTGCACCATCGCTGGCATTGATATCAGCACCACGATCAACGAGTACCTGAGCCGCCTCTAAGCGATTATATAACACAGCAAAATGCAGAGGGGTGTAGTGGTAGAACCTTTGCTTCTCGTAAGTAACACATTTATTCACGTCTTGGCCTTCATTCAAGAACTGGTTGATTTGGTTTACATCATTTCTTGATACAGCAACATCCAGGTAATTCAAACCATTGCAATCTTTCATGTTCTCCAAATGCGTTTTGTCATCATAGAGCATCTTGGTGATCAAAGGATTGTCTTTGTACAACGATAAGTGCAATGGTGTCTGGTAGAACTCATTAAAACATGCATCATCAACTTTATGACTCAGTAGTAGCTTGACGTTCTCCTGACAGTTGCCTAGAACAGCAAAATGTAAAGGTGTATAGTAGGGGCAGAAAGTCGATGACTCGTGCACTGGTACATGCACATTAGCTCCTTTTTTTATAAAGTTTTTGAGGGTACTTGGATCGTCTTTCAAACAAACTAAGTGAAAATGAGACATTGTGTGACAACAATTATTACTATCGGTTGATAGACTATCAACAATTATTGATGACTCCACAAAATCTTCGTTAGCAAGTTGCACAGGTGTTTGACCATAAATATTTTTTGTTTTGTTGATGGCTCCAGCTTCTAAAAGGAGTTTAACTGCAATAGAGGATCTGAATTTTGCAGCAAAATGTAAAGCCGTGTAGCCTGCCCAAGATTGACAATCTTCTCTCACACTGTGTTCAATATTAACATTTGTCTTGATAAATCCATTGATAACCTTGGAATTCTTTCTCGTACATGCTATGTGCATATGACTTAGACCTTTGCCATTTTTCCGATTTGTGTAATCCTCTTTCTTTTGAATCATACCTAAGATGTCATCCATCATCTGTTCTTCTTTTCTGATGAAAGCAAGATGCAATGGTGTGTTAAACTGAGCATCTACAGCTTCAATGGAAGCACCTCTTTTGAGAAGTTCAATTACTAAATCCTTATCTCCAAAAATAACTGCATTATGCAAAGGTGTACTTGCAGCTTCTGTGGATAAAGTGAATTTGTTTATCCTGCAATTTTCATTCAACAGATACTCTGCTACATTTTTTCTGCGGCATTCCAAAGCAGTATTCAATGCTGTGTAATCCACCCAGAGAGAATCGATAGGTATTCCCGTTGCTTTTACAATGGCTTTAATGTTTTCAATTGGTTCAGTGCGGACTGCATCAATCAAATTCATACTTTTCTGAAATAAGAAAAGCAATTACTATAGGTATTTCCACAGAGGTTTCAAAAAAATTCATTAATAACTTGATATCATAAAGTCAAATATAAATCAACGTTATTTTTAAATTAAGTTTGTTTGGTCGAAAAACGCTTTGATAATATTGTAATTAAACATTTATACTCACCATCCTTTCAAGTTCTGAACTCATCTTTCCAATAACTGCATAGAATTCGTAAAAAGTAATATTTACAACAATGAGTACATCGGCAGAAAATTAAAATTCTAAAGTAGAAATTCAAGTTAAACAATTTCAGCTTTTGAAGGCGAGCACTATAAAAACGCAGTTAAACGCAGTGTGTTAGGTAGTTTTAAAACAAAGCTTTATATTTAAATTAAAAGACGGTTACTGGAGGCCGCCATATTGATTTATGGGCCCGTGGAAGAGGTCGATCATATACGTCTAATGGCTAATCATGTCGAGCGGAGCGGAGTGGAGCGGAGTCGCAAGGTCACGAGAGCTTAGCTATCTTGGCGCCAGATGGCGCGTAACCGGCCAGGATACCCCAACGTTAAAAAAAAACTCGGAAGGTCGCAAGCATTTTGTTGTTGCATTTGATAGGTGCATATAATTAATTAGTTATTTGCTTTTCAAGGCGTTTTTTCAGATGTAACTCAGCCATACTTACGTAGTAACGAACAGAATTATTATTTCTAAATAAGTAGATAGACTTTAAATTTATTATAAAACATTAACTTTGTGGAAAGGTTTCAAATCTTATAAAACATATATATGTGGTGAGTGCCAAATAAATTTTTACTTGCTTATTGTTTTGAAGATTAATGCATGTGTATAATTTGCAAAGTATTTTTAAAGAAAGAATTTATTCCACTGTTGAATTACATATTATTTTCATGGAAGATTATTTGTTATATACAGAGTAATTACTAAGTTTGAAAAAATGCATCATTTTTGTTTTCAGATAAATCAGTAAAAATGAAAGGTAATCCTGATCTGGCTCTAAATCTTGCTGCATCATCTGGTAATGTGAAGATAGTTAAAGAGTTATTGGCAAATCATGCACCAATTTTATTTGTGAACTCTGATGGCAACTCTGCACTACATATTGCTTTCATAAATAAGCATTTAGAAATCGTTGATCTCATTTTGGAAACTATTCGTTCGACTTCCATATTTGCCAATTTGCAAAATCCTATGGGCTTGACCCACTTACACATTGCTTGCACAAGAAAAAATGAGCAGATTGTTCAAGGTTTCCTAGATGCTGGAGCCAAAACAGATGATACTATAGATGGAAATTCTCCTCTTTGGACAGGATTTAATGCTTTGCACTTTGCAGTAAGTTTTCGATCTTTACAAGCAATGAAAGTACTACTGAAGGCTGGTATGGATATCGATAGCAAAACTAGTACAGGAAAAACTGCATTGGAACTTATTTATGCAAGTCTTGGTGATGCATTGATAATGGTAGATCTTTTAGAAGAAAAAAAGGTAATCCCTCGTAGAAGAAATTTTTCCAACTTCCAGATAGCTTGTTTGAATGAGGATACAAAGCTGGTACAAAAATTTATTGATCATGGTGCTGCTAAAATGAATTCTCGAACCACTCATGAATTATCTATTGCTTCTTTATCTTCTCCACTTCATTGTGCTGTGGCTAGTAGTTCTAAGGAAAAGATTCAGTTGTTGTTACAGCATGGTGCCAAAGTTGAAAGTAGCAACTACAAAAAAATGACTCCCTTACATTTAGCTCTCTATGGACAGTCCATAATTTATGGACTTGAGAACGGTCGGAATATTCATCGAATGTATAACAATGAAATTGTAAATTTGTTATATGAAGCTGTAAGAGATAAGATGGTCAATCATGAGGACTTGAATGGTGTAAGTTTCTTTCATGCAGCTATCGTAAGAAATGACTTGATGACAGTAAAAAAGTATTTGAACGAAGGTAAGGCAGATGTGAATAAGCCTTTGCCAAGCAGTGCAGGCCAACTGTCCAAATACACACCCTTGCACATGACTGTGAAATTCAACTACCTGGAATTAGCTGAGCTTTTGATTGAATATGGTGCAGATGTGAATACCAGTGGCAACGAATACATGACACCATTGCTTATGGCTTTCAAGTATGGATACCAAAAATTCATCGAGGTGTTTTTGATGAATGGAGCTAAGATGGACATTACTGATCCCAATGAGCAGAAGACAGCATTGCATCTCATTGTAGAATTCATTAATAATTCCGTCTGTGTCAGGGAGATACAAAACTTGCTTGACAACGAGTCAATTTTAATGTATACTGAGCAGCTGGTCAAACTTGGTGTAAATGTTAATGCAAAAAATATAAATGGAGATACAGCTCTGCATTGTTTTCGATGGCCAGGTAACCAGTGGGACACTTATTTACAGATGCTGCTTGATCTTGGTGCAGACATCAATTTGAAAAATATAGAAGGCAAATTGCCTGTCAATGTGACAGAGATGCAACTCAAGCATTCGAATAAAGTTATTGCTATTTTTTACCATCATATGCAAAAACTCAAGGCACTGGGTCTCAAAGTTGATCCTGAAAATGAGGAAACTTGCAAATTGATTGTTGAACAAGGCAATTGTTTCGGGAATGAAGAGTTGATGTGCAGAGAACAGCAAAGACTTGATGAGATTTCAAAGTTGAAGAATATCAAGATCGGTTATGCTACGTCACTCTACAGTTTTATCAAATTGGATTTGCAACGCACAAAGCTCTACGCTGGATGCAAAATTTTGAAAAATATTGCCGAGGATGTGGAGTTGAAAAAGAAGTTTCCATCATACGCTTATCTCATAGAGTTGAAGTATCATACGGCAACAGAGTTTTATGGTACCACTGCTAAGAAAAGGCTTCATGGCGACGTTGATGAAGGAAGTGAATACAAGCGGCAGTGTTTGAAGTGATTTGACAACGTATTTATTTTATTTTTCATGACTACACGTTTAGCGATATTCTGGTAAAAGACAAGTATTTTTTTTGTTTTTATAATATCACATTTTTCCTGATAATCAGATTCATCCATTAATGTTTCCTTTTAACATTGCATCACAGATCGATGTACAAATCTTTTTTTTTTAAATAATTTTAATCATATAACTTTTTCAAAGTACTAGATTGCGTTTTATGTACTGTTTTGTTAAAGCACCACTGTAGTAATTGGTATTATGCTTCAATAAATACTCAAATTATAGGTATTTCATAAATTTAACTTCCTAAAATATGGTCTATAAAATGTACCTACACAAAAACGTACATGTAATAAAAATCTCTTTATATTGATATTATTATGTATTTATTATGCCTTTAAAAATAGACATTACGAGACAGAAAATAATTCAATGAAGGATTCATCACGAAAAGTTTTGAAACACTATATAATTCAAAGTAACTTTTTGATCCTGTATAATACAATAGTATAAAATTGTATTAAATGAACTGTTTACTATGTAGTTGATAACAGAAAACTTATTTTTAAATTGAAAAATTATGGTTTACTAAAATTAACAACGAAAATATTTAGCATTTAATGTTATATATTTGAATCGATCATAATCAATGGCTAATGCTTATAGTTAATTATTTTTCAAATTATTATTGTTACTATACTCTTCCCCCGTGAATACATGCAACTGTTTATAGCTCGAGTATTATAAATTGAAACTAGATTGTTGCCTTTTATCTAACTCTTATTTACAATATTAAAAATAACTTTGCGGCATAAATAATTTGTTTTTGTCATATTTGGAGGAGATAAAACTGTATAAATGTATATACATAAAGCGGATCATCTCAATACGGTTTAGTTCATTTTTCAACGAATTTTTGAATAGGGATTAAGAATTTAAGCCAAAGATCAATAAATCTACTAATCCCTGTTTAAGCTCGTTAAGTATCCCCCACGCCTTAGCAAGCAAAAGTAGAACTGGCGGATATAAATATGCGCGCTGTTCACAGTTCACTCGTGTGATTACCTTGCTGAAGAATAGCTCAAACTTCATTTTCTTTCATCGACAAAGTTCTTACTAGCTCCGTTTGGAATTATTTTCAGTAAAACTTTTTCTTTCATTAACTCTGTACTGCGAGCGTCGGCTGACTTTTAACAATTCATCTGTTTCGTATAAGGTATGTTTAAACAATTCTGAACTCTGTACATTGTCAAAATATTTTTCAAAGCCTACAATTTCAATTGATTAATATTTATTTTAAGTTTTCTAAAAAAAAACTTGTTTATTTGTCTTTACAGACTAACAATGGACATCGTAAAGGCGATCGAGACTGAAACTCTGAGTAAAATCAAGGAGTTGATCAAGTCCGAAGAAGCGACGTTCTTTTCTTCCTACTACGGTTACAAAGCCCTGAACAGAGCTCTGGAATCCGGTAGAAAAGACGTGGTGAAATTCCTGTTAGCAGACAGCCGATGCATGGTCAACAGATCCAACAATATCTCTGACACGAAGAACTCTAACACGCCAATGCACAACGCCGTCAAATTGGGTGACATCGATATCGTCGACGCACTGCTGAATCGAGGCGCCTCGATCTCAATCGTCAATTCCGACGGCGACAGTCCCTTACACTTGGCCTTTCTGCGCAGATACGAGGGTATAATCGATCGTATGTTGACTCACGTGGAGAAAACTTTGAATTACAAGAACGCGAAAAACAGCGATGGTCTAACTCATCTTCACGTCGCTTGCACGGGGAAGAACAAAAAAGTTATCGTTGGGTTTCTCAAAGCAAAAGCCAGTATTGACGATGTCTTTCGTAAAGATTCACCGTCGTCCTGGGCGGGTTACACGGCAATGCACTTCGCGGTGGAGTTCAAATCCGCCGAAGCTGTTACCATCCTCTCGACGGTCGCAAGTGGTGACTCGGCTTTCGACGGTGAAGCTAGCAATGGACGGACACCTTCACAATTGGCTCGTGAGTACTTGGAGAACCTTATGATCACGTCTAATCGTCTGGAAAATCAAGATAAAAGCTTGTCCTACTTTCATCTGGCTTGCTTGAAAGACAACGTTAGCGTAGTGAAGAAATTCATCGAAAACGGCGCAAACGTACACGACAGGGTGAATTGGTCATCCGAAGTTTGCTCCGATTATCTTCCTTTGCACTGTGCACTCGAGAGCTCCGTCGACAGAAGCGAAAAAGTGAAGCTACTCTTGAAGAACGGCGCCAAAGTTCAACGTCGCTACGACGAAGAAGACACGACTCCGTTGCACTTGGCGCTCTACACTGAAGCTATCAATACAGATGTTAATCCCACCGATTTGCTTTACGCTGCACTGCTGGATAAGAAAGACAATATCGTAGATGAGAATGGCTTGAGTGTCTTTCACATTGCCGTCACGAGAAACGATTTTCAAACTGTCGAGTATTATTTGGATAACGGTGTCGACGTGAATCTCGTTCTGAAGGACAACTCGCGATTCTATTCCAACTATTCGGCTCTGCACTTTGCCGTGCATTTCAAGCACTTGGAGATGGCGAAGTTTTTGATCGAGCGAGGTGCCGATGTGAACGTGAACTTTGGCAAATCGAATTTCACGCCGCTGTTTTCGGCCGTCGAAGGTGACATCAAAGGCGACGACTTTAATTTCGTAGAATTGCTTTTCCAACACGGTGCCAGAGCAGACGTCGTCTGTTGCAAGAAGACTCCGTTACATCATGTTGTAATTTCGTTCACCACAGCCAACGAAGATGACAAAAAGAAGATTTTGATGTACGCCGAGATGTTTGTGTACATGGGAGTGGACGTGAATGCTGCTGATGCTCATGATCTCACGGCTTTGCACCATCTCTGGTGGTCTTTCGACAAGTGTGCATCGTGCGCGAAGTTACTTCTGGATCTTGGCGCTGATATCAACGTTGAAGCGCGTGACGTTGGTTACCCATTCGAAGCGTTCAGGGGGAATGATTGTAGTAGCGAAGAGTGTACCATCTTCTTGCGACACGTTAAGAAACTCAAGGCTTTGGGTTTGTACGTTTGCCCGAAGAACGAGAAATCTTGTGGGATTATATGCGAGACGAGGGATAAACGGGAATTGATGGATATCGATAGAGAGTTGAATGAAGAAATTGTAATGTTGAAGAATACGAAGATCACGTCGCATTTATCGCTCTATCAGTTTTTGATGCTGGATTCCAAACGCGCGGCTGCCTACGTGCGGAATGTAGTTTTGAAGCGAACAATCGAAGATATTGAACGGTTTGTGGCCTATGGTTATTTGATTAAATTGCAGTACCGAAAAGCTTTGGGTGTTAAGATGTAAAATTTAGGAATGACGTGATTGTAAACTAATTTATTTTGTAAAATGTCTTTATATAAATAAATATAAATAAAAAATATATTTTGCGAGTGATAATTTTTATTCAAGGAATCCTCTTATTATCATATTCTTTATCATTAAAAATTAGGCTGTTGTTTCGAGAGCCAAGCAAATGATTATAATTATAACAGTAAAAAATGAAGATATAATTATTCTTACTTCGAGGTATTTAAATCTTATTTTTGCATATCTACCATCTTCACTCGATTAATAATTTGTATTTATCAGATTTATTTGAAATATTAATTATATTAAGTTTGTATTGAGAACATTATTAACATTTCTTTAATAATTGCGCAGTAATATTTTTTATATCCACATAAACTTTTTTTAAATTATTATTAATAATATCGTGCATTGCATTCCAATTTTTTCGAACTAGAGTCGCGCGAAATTCAACAAAAAAAAATCTTTTCCCGCCATACGTCGACGGCGCGGAGGGGTCGGCGCGGCAGTTGCAATTTGCAACTTGCAACACGTGCAATCGCCATTCGTGAACCTTATTGCAGTTTTATGCAACTGCCTTCTAAATTTCTAAATTTATTTTTCAATAATTTTGTTTTGCCAGGAAAGTGATCTAAATATTTTGAGTAAGTCAACAAAATTTTTATCATCCGTCATCATTGCAATGCATGGTGCAAATTGATCACATTTACACCTTCGAATATTTTTTTCTAGGTTATATAAATATAAATAAAATTTCTATTTCTTCAAATGTTTTAAATAAAAAATAATATTATACCGCGCTGTTTCATAATCAAATTATCATTTATTAATCTTTTTACAAAATTAATTGTTTTACAAAAATATATTCTTTTATTTGATAACATTATAAACTTCATTACATAATTTTTTGGATTATAGCAATGGATTTGATAGATTTAATTCAAGCAGAATCTATTTTGAAAATCAAAGATGCTATTGACTCAAAAGGAATACCCAACGATGAGAGATGGATAGATTATGAATATTTGAATGTGGCTCTTCAATCCAAACGTGCAGATGTAGCTATATTATTATTAAGGAAAAACTGCAGGGTGAACAAAATGACTAAAAATAGTAGTTCAGCAGTATTAGAAGATACTCCACTGCATTATGCTGTTGCATTAGACAATCTTGATGTAGTACATCAGCTCTTGAATAAGAATGCTTCCATCATTGCTGTTAACGCAAGAGGAAATACTCCATTACATCTTGCCTTTATTCTCAAACATGAGGCTATTGTTGACTTATTATTAAAGTTCATAGACAAAAACTCAAGTTATTTGAACTGTAAAAACAATCAAGGTCTTACCCATTTTCACATTGCCTGTACACGCAAAAATGAAGGAATCATTCGCAGATTATTAGCAGCTGGAGCAAACGTTGATGATACAGTCAGTGAAAATTCATTATTGTGGGCTGGATTTAATGCCTTGCACTTTGCTGCAAATTCAAAATCTTTGGAAGTTGTAAGAGCACTTGTTACTGGGAGTGGCATTGATCTTAAAGCTAAAAATACTAATGGACAAACTCCTTTTCGCTTAGCATATAAACAACTTGAAGACAAGCTAGTCATGTTGGATTTTTTATCTAGAGACTGTTCTGATGACGGATCAAGTAAATACAGCCAATTTTCTTACTTCCATATGGCCTGTTTGAGAAATAATCCAAAGGATGTTAAAAATTTTATCAAGAAAGGAATTGATGTAAATACCCGTTTCAGTTGCAATTCATATCCTTTTTCTAGTTACTCACCTCTTTACTTTGCCATTGAAAATGAAAATGATGAAAATATTGAGATTTTATTGGAAAATGGAGCCAATGTCAGTATTCTCAATGATCATCGTAGGACTCCACTGCACTCTGCATTTTACACAAAATCTCTTGATCGAAAAGAAGAGATAATCAGTAGGATATATGCTGATTTCAATAAGGAAATGACTTACGCAGATGAAAATGGCCTGAACTTACTGCACATAGCTTGTTCCATAAACGACATAGACACTGTGACTAAAATTTTGGATTCTGGAAAAAAAGTTAATAAAGTTGTGTCATACAAAAATAGAGATTTTTACCGTTTTACGCCGTTACACTTTGCCGTGAACTATCAACATCAGGAAATGGCTGAACTGTTAATCCAACGGGGAGCAGATGTCAATGCAAATGACGATTGGGCATGTGGTACACCACTTCATCTGGCTTTTGCTGCTGGTAATAAAGAGCTCATTGAACTTTTACTAAAAAATGGCGCAGATCCTAAGGCTGTGCAAGTTCGTGACAAAAAAACGATGCTTCATTATCTTGTTTATGAAAACGATGACAAGAGAGAAGAACTGCTCGAATATGTAGAGCTTTTAGTTGTGAAGTTTGGCCTCGACGTCAATGCTAAAGATAAATTGGATGATACACCGCTCCATTATGTTTTTAATTTACAAAACGGTTCTAAATGGATCGAGCGTCTCCTCGATTTTGGTGCTAATATAAATCTTGAAAATAGATACAATGAGACTCCATTCAATGCAATTTTCAACAAACTTAGCTCGGAAAATATTTCTGGGTATATAATGCTATACCAGCACGTTCAAAACTTGAAAGCTCTTGGACTTCCAGTTAATATTAAAAATGAAAAATGCTGCGAGAGACTCATAAATGAAAGCGAAAAGTGGGATGTAAATGCTGAATGTTTCCAGGAAAAAACACTAGAGAGGATGAAGCGGTATATGAAAAACGAGATTACCAAGATGAAGAGAATCAAGCTCGCTAAGGGTGTATCGCTTCGTGACTTTTTACTACTGAACAACAAAGAGGCGTCTGTCTATGCAAAAAATGAAACTTTGAAAAAAATCGTCGAGGGCGACGATCTGATGGAAGTTTATCCCTCGTATGCTTATTTAATTCGCCTGCAGTACCGCAAGGCTACTATTACACTTGAAGATTGATAGAGTATTGATATTTTGAATTAAGACTACTATGAAAAAGCTTGATATTTGTATTTCATATTGTAAGAAAAATAAAGTAACTTTTTTAGTACACATAAATGATTTGTCAATGAACCTGCACTATTATTTATAATTAGAACGAGAATCGATTGAAACTGCTTAGTTTTGTTCTCAATGAATATATTTATAAATTCATAACAAAAACTTTTATCTACCGTTACAAATTATATTTACTTGAATGCGAAGTATTACAAAATTTTTATTTATTTGAACAGCAGAAAAGTAACGTATGATATACAAAGGTAATAAAAAAATACAAAAATTATGGTTCATATTGGGCAACCTTGCATGAAACATGTATTTATTATTTTATAAAAAATACAAATTGTCCGATAGCGCCTGTTTTCAACAGTTATGTACAGTGTAGAGTATTCTTTATAAAAAGTTTAATAATATTATTTTAAACTCACAGTTCGTGAGTGCGATGAATAGTTGAACAATGTATTTCTATTAAAATAAATAATGACAATCTAATAAGTTAAATAAAAAGAACTTTCATGAAAACTTTTAAAATCGTAAAGCTGATAAACGACGTATAAAATTCAAGTTCGCTTGCGCTTAGCACCTTGAGCCTCATCAATAGGTTCTTCTGACACATTCTTGGATTTTTCTTCATCTTCAAGCCACTTCTTACCCTTTCTATAAACGACAGGAATAAGAAAGCCAAAATGGTCGTACAAAGTTTGAGCAGCAACAATGCCATCGATCTTCTGAAGCCTCTCGATGCCCAAGTAAGCAACCGCCTTTTTCCCATCCATCCTGATGAAATCGTACATCGACACCTTATCCGTCAGCATATCTTTCTTGAGTTTTTTAATCTCTTCATGTCTCGCTAATTTCTTCTCCTCCAGCTTTTCGTCGCTGTACCAGTTCTTCATATAGCCCCAGTGATCCTCATCGTTCTCTTCCCATTCCTTCCTATCTTTCAGAAGAACCTCGCAGTACTCCTCATTGTTCTGGTCGACTTTGAGCCCGAGTTCTTTGAATTTTTGCACGTACTCGAAGAGCAGGAAGTAGTTATCGTAATTGTTTCTAAACCGACTGTCGTTCGCATAGTCGAGAGCAGTTTTACGCCTGGCCTTGATATTAATATCCGCACCGACGAACATCAGCCAACGGACCATCTCTGAACACTCGAACAAATTCGCGCAAGATAAGTGCAACGGAGTGAACCCTTCCGCGTCTTTGGCATCGACGTCCGCACCATTCTTTACGAGTTTCTCGATAAGCCATCCAAGTTCATCTTTTTCGTCTCGTCCTTTTGACGTTTCCATTCTGATTTCGTTGCAACGATCAACGACCAAGTGAAGCGTCGACTTCTTCGTTGATGGTTGTATGACTCCCGCATTAGCGCCGTGATCAAGAAGAACGTGCATCACTTTGCACTTTCCGTAAATGATTGCTTCTTGGAGAGGAGTATGGTACATTGGCTTATCGTTCTCGTCGTAAACTTTGGCACCACGATCGATAAGCAATTTGGCCATCTCGTCGTGTCCGTATCTAGCTGCAAAGTGCAGTGGACTGTAATCGGAAAAGTCGCGAACGTTCGGCAGCACAGCTCTATTGACATCCTCTCCCTGGAATAGCATTTTCTTCACGAGCAGCAAGTCATTCAGAGCGACGGCGATGTGGAGATAGGTCAATCCAAACGCATCCATTGAATTGGCTTCTTTATTTGTCGTAGCATCGTAAAGTATTTGCAGTACGTCGTCCTTCTCGCGTCTTTCATATTGATCATTCTTCTTGGTTTTCCTGGGGTCGTTGTAACACGCCAAATGCAGAGGAGTCATGCCAAGACCGTTTTTGCGATTGACATCTGCACCGCGTTTCATCAGAAGCTCCACTTTTTTCTGTCGATCCCTGCGAGATTCTACGGCAAAGTGCAGAGCTGTACTCAGTGGATAATTCTTGGAATCTCGACTCATTGGCGTATTCACATTTGTACGGCTACCTAAAAATTGACTGACGTCTCCGACAAACTTTTCAGATGATAAGCAGGCTTCGTGAAATTCGGACAATGGTTCCTTCTTCTGCAACAATTTCACCAAAAATGTTGCGAAATTTGAGTTTTTTGCCATATGCGACACTTCGATAAAACTCTCTTCAATGTCTTCTGCAATGTTGCCATAGACATCCATGGCTTTTGTGAGAATTTTCGCGGTTTCAAGATGTTTGAATTCACAAGCAAATTGCAAAGCTGTATAGCCTGGATGGATTGGCGAATTCTCATGGACGAAATCTGCTGGGTTTGCTTCACCATCGAGGAGCTTTTGAACGACGAATGAGTTTCCTCTCGACGCTGCGATATGCAATTGAGTTATTCCTTCCTGATTTGGAAAATTGACGTAGTCAGAATTTTCCTTGATGTGTGATAGAAGCAGATCTACTATATCTTTGTGATTTAACGTGAAAGCAAGATGCAGTGGTCCGTTATATTTATTTTCGACGAATTTGGCGGAAGCTCCGTTCGCAAGTAATTTTTTTACCCATTTTATGTTCCCAACCTTGATTGCATCTTCAAGTGAGATACCAACTGGTAGTTCTCGATCATTGTGCTTGCTTTCTATACTTGATTGGCTTGAATTGGCAATTTTCTTTGGACGGAAGACAGGAGGTACCAAATCTTTTGGGCGAGGAAGTTTTTCGTTTATAAATTTCGAGGCGATTGGAGCAGCTTGAATTGGTTGCTGAAGTTCAAGCAAACGGAGACTGTTGCGGTGCGCCACTGGAATCAAATATCCGTAAACTGGATAATCATTTCTGAACTGCTTATCAGCAATCAATTCTATAATTCTTTTATTCTCTGCAAATTTGACCGCCTCCTTTGGTTCCATTCTCAAATAATCGTACAATGAAATCCTTTTATCCAGCACATCAACTTTCAACTTCTCAATTTCTTGAATCCAATCCTGTCGTTTATTTGCTAACTCTTCATCCGCGCATATCTTCTCAATTGCAGGCCATTCGTCTTTCTTCTGACGCCATTCTTCCTTCAGTTTCATGACCATTTCGCAAAACTCATCGTTTTCAGGAATTACTTTCAAACCCAGTTCTTTGACCTTCTTCACGTGATAGTATAACTTGAGAAAAACTTCAAATTTCATCTTGGGGTTGCTGTAAATATTACAATGCGTTAAAATTACTTCTTAAAAATCTCAAAAAAATCATGGAATAAAAATGCAACAATTCAATAGTTACCTGCAGTAAGTTCTGCCGAAAGCAATCTTATCATGCCTATTTAATGCATTGATATCAGCACCTTCATTCAGGAGCTTGAAAATAATATCGCGCGCCTGTTCCATCCCCCAGCAGGCGTTGTGCAGAGGAGTGTACTTGCCCGAATCTACAGCATTCACATCTACGCCAAGTCTTATAAAAGTATCCACAATACGAAGTAGTTCAGGCTTCTCATCCTCGTACTTGCCAAAACGTTCAACAAGTAGATGCATTACCGTTCTGTTCTCGTTATAAGTCAGAATTTTAATATTTGCACCATGAGCCAACAGAAAATCAATCATCTTACACTGGCCGAATCGGATGGCTACTTGAAGTGGAGTGTCAAAGTGATTTTGGTCCTCGTTTGCATTAACGTCTGCGCCTAATTCGATGAATAACCTGGCCATTTCTTCATGGCCATACTTGACAGCAAAATGAAGTGGAGTGTACATAGTAAAGTTACGACAATTTGGTAAGATTGGTCTGTAATCAGCCTGTCCATTTTTGATAAACATCTTCACCATCTCCAAGTCGTTTACAGCTATAGCAGCATGGAAATACGTCAATCCAAAAGGATCCATGAGATTTAATTCTTTGTCGTTGACAGCTTCATACACAACTTTCAGTGTGTCATCCTGTTCGGGATTCTCACCCCATGGCTTCTTTTCTTGCCGGTAAGTATCACTGTACAATGCACAGTGTAATGGTGTCATAGAAAATCCGTTTCTCAATGTAACGTCTGCGCCATTTACCAGCAATAACTCCACTACTTTTTGGCGATTCTTGGGGGCCTCAATAGCAAAATGTAGTGGTGTGAACAATGGACAAGCTTTAGCATCTTTAGCCATTGTAACATTTACATCTGCACTATTTTCAAGAATCTTTTTGACTTCATCGATTTTTCCATGGAAGCAAGCACTTTGAAAGTCTGAAAGATACATTTTCTTCTCTTTCAAACGATAGCCATCATGATGAGTCTTAATTATGCTGTGGCCATAATTGTCTTCAAAGTGTATGCGATGGAAGTCTTCTTTCTTCTTATCCAAGGAATGTCCCAAAAGATTGATGGCTTTTACTACAACTTTGATTGTTTCTAGACATTTTGAATCACAGGCAAAATGTAAACATGTATAGCCTGCATATTCCTTAGATGTCTTGCTAACAGCAGAGTTTATATTTGCTCCCACATAATCGTAGTTGTAAACCAACTGAGCATTTCCTTGAGCACAAGCAATGTGGAGATGGGCAAGGCCATCCTTGTTAATCATATCATCGTAGCTAGAAGTTTCTTCAATGTACAACAGCATGAGATCAACTATCTCAAAGTACTTTAATAAAAATGCTAAATGCAGGGGAGTGTTAGCACCAGAGTCGATTGCTGTGATAGAAGCACCTTCCTCCAGAAGCTTCTTAACTAATTGGACATCTCTTAATTTCACAGCATTATGCAGTGGGCTATCTGATGGCTCCATTGTCTTGACTGTAAAATCGCTATCCAACTACTGATACGATATCACTTCTTTCTTTCTTTAACAGTCTTATTCAGAACTCTATAGACTTGACAAAAAAATATCTAAATGAATACTATCATCAAACCTGAAACAAATCATTGGTCATGCATAGATTAAAATAATATCCCAATAATATTAAAATTATTTGTTTGAACAGCAATATAGAAAAAGCAAAATATCAGACATCTTTATATAGAAAAAAGCAAATATTTCAGGATCTAAGTTTTAACAAATAGTTTTTCAATGAATGAAGTTAGAAGTCGCATGAGAATAATACAATATCTCGATAAATATACTTGGCCAACTGTTTTGTTTTGAGTATTAGCCTGAATCTTAGTTGTTATTGTATTAAGCATTACATAAATTTTCATTCAATTTTATTTGGACTTTAACTATGAAAAGAAGATAGAAAAATCTGAATTTATTGAAAAATCAACAATCCATAAAAAATTGAATAGGTTTTACTTTACTGCAATATTGAAATACTAGATCAAAACAAAAAGCAGGTGTTTAGCTGATTTGAGGTTATTCTATAAGTAGACGTTACTTTAACTTTTTACAAAGAAAATTACTTTTTGATGAGGTGCGTATTTTATTAAAAAATCATTCTACCAAAAACAAATTTAATTGTTTTATCTAACTGTATAACTACATAATTCAAGTTAAGATTAAAGTTGTTGCTGACATAAGTTAATGCATTGATACTCATAAGTTCTACTTGTAATGGTGTTGCCATTGTTTAAAACAATTACTCTTTTGAAAAGTATAAAGAAAGTCTTGTCAGCAAGTAAGATGTCAAGTAATATGTTTTTATACCTTTCAAATAATCATGGAATTTCCTATTTCCTTTCACAATAGCTTATCAGATACCTCTCCTTCTAACCGCACTCAACAGCTTTAAAAATCTGTAATAAATACCTTTTTTCGCAGTTTTGCACGAAAGAACAAGACAAATCTTTTTGCGATTTCTTGTCTTCGAATAAACGAGCAATTAATCTCGATCAAGGATAAATTATAAAAACAAAGACACGATTGACACCATGAATGGAAATTGAACAATTAACGGACAGGAGTCAAAGCTGCCAACTAAAAATAAAAAAATAGCGGCCCGCTTGCGAAGACTGCGCAGTGCGCAGTGCGCTAAAATATTACAGTTGGCAACAAAAAAATTTAAATATCAGTTTTTATTTCATAAAATTTGATGATACGAAATACATATGAAACCACAAAATATTGTATTTTAACTATCAAAAAACCTTTAGATTTCCTCCAATATTGCATAATAAAAAAATTGGATTTTTTCGCCATTGCATCAAATATCCCGATTATTTAACAGAAATGTTTTTTTTTTTCAATTGCACACCAATTTCTGAAAATGACGATTTTTTACCTTCTTCAAGAAATATACAATTCCACTCCGGTGATGAGTAGTTTCAGTATTTCCATAGTTTTCTAAATAGACTTATTTTTTGTGCGAAAAATAAGGAAATCCTTAAAATGAAATATTTGACAATTATAATCAATATAAGTAAGAATTATACGTATGAACACTATACGTGGTGAAGGAAAAATAAGGATATCATGCAATAAAAATATAATAAAATTTTCTTTATTTTAAAGAATTGAAAATATTTTTTTTATTTATTTATGCAACCAATACATAATCATCAGATAGAACTATAGTATATAACCAACCATATGCAGGTCGACGTGGACTTTCACGTAAAAAGAATTAAAACTAATGTAATTTTTAGCGCTTCTTATTCATATTATATTATAGACTGTCTCATAGTTTTTTTCGTATAATACTTTGTAAAAAAGATGAATTAGACATAATTATGATTTGAATCTTCGGTGCACAGTTTTTACCAGGTTTGTTTACCAGGCTAATTGAAAAAGAATGACAGCTCAATGTTATGATATAGACGAAATTTTCAAAAATTATTTTTAAAGAAACGGCTCAATAGGAAGTACCAAAAATGATTTAAAGTAATTCTACATATCTAATTTATCGAGCCATATTTTTTACTCCGTGATATCATGCTTCTTCGAGGAGTATCCAAGGAGCCAAACTTCTCCATCTGTATATTTTGGTGTGCTGTATATACGCGTAGAGGGGCCTTAATGTGTTCTTCAGTGAAAGCTTCGATAAATTCTCGATAATATTCGACACTCGGATGAATATTATGCTGATTAGGATGCTCGATATCAAGAGGACAGTTGGCCGCGTTAAGGCCAATCAAATGAGTACCGTTGAGAAGAAGTGGACCACCGCTGTCACCCTGCGACAAATTAATGAGTTTGAATTTCAATATAAAATGCTAAAATAATAAAAAAATAAAATAAAATAAAATTGCTTACAAGTCCTAAAACAACGGCTGGTCTGTGCATTGTAGACAAGTTATTGATAACCGTATTCATCGGAGCACCGGTCTTAACGAAATTCTTTATGCAATTCTTTTTGGAAATCACTTGGAGCGGTGCTTTTTGTAAGAATTGCGATTCAACGCCATCGTCGCCGTCGCCCCAACCTGCAGTCACAACATCTTGGCCAAGTATCTGGTCGTGGTTCAATTGCGATATGGTTACAGGTGTTATATCAAGAACTTCTTCGGATAACTACAAAAAGAAAATGTTAAATTGTAGACCCATTGAATCTTTAAAAAAATATTAATAATCCACGTATTTACAGTAGCAATCGCCACGTCGTGGTAAAGATTATCAGCTATTTTGTCATGTATGTTATTTTCCAAAGCCCAATCTATGAACGTTTTCCAAGTTGTTATACGCAACTTTCTGCCACGTGTCATGTCGATCGAGCCAATTATCACTCTGATATCAGAAATACTCCTGAGTGGTTTCCCAGTTTTGCGATCCTCCAAACAATGCTTAGCCGTTAATATGTGTTTCTTTGAGATCAACGTACCACCGCAATAATGATGACGTGCTTCGGTAGCCGGTGCAGATGCTAATGAAACTATAAAAGGAAATTCGTTCTCTTGCGCCGGTACGACGACATTTCTGCCTTTCAATGGATTTGCATTGATATCTAATGGAGAAAAAAAAATAAGAAGAGTAAGGTGTTCAAAATATGTAATTCATATTTTAAAAGTAGAAAGTACAGAAAAATTAGGGTGTAATTTTTCATTATGATGCGTTAGAGGAAAGATTTTTTGTTTAAATTGATGGTTTGTGACTGCGGCGGAGGTAAAAATATTCTTCAAACAGTTCGTAAGAAAAACAAAGTCATTAGTAATGCCAATAAAAAGTATAGTCAAAAGTATATATTTTGAAATTGAAATTTGAAATTGAAATTGAAATTGAAATTGAAATTTATTGACCAGTAATAAGATTTACATTATTGTTTTACAAAAAATGCAAAAATCCCGCAGAGGTGAATTAATCAC
>JAWWMK010050666.1:0-48525 GCA_035047105.1 Galeopsomyia nigrocyanea | reverse complement strand
TGACCCCCCCACCCCCCTCGCAGCGCTACGTAATTTGTGAATGGCCCCTTACATATGAGTTAAAAGTGGAAACGACTTTAATGGAATCAAATATTGTATAAAACTTGAGTTCTCACATAATTCGAAGAGATTGCAGCTATTACGTTATCGATCGAACACTAATTTTTACGATTACCAATTTGAATCTCCAAAAACTCCGAACATTTCTAAAAATAAATTTCGATGATTGATCAATTCCAAAACTTGGTTTTCCGTATCTAGACAGTGTGCAATCCTTTCACTATTTTTTTTCTGGTGTCAATTAGCGCGCTAAGCTGGTTTATTCTAGAAAAGGTTCATAGCTTCTTACTCGCGTCATTTTTACTTTTATTACCTTCTTCTTTTTTTCGTAAGCTTCCAAGATGAGGTCGATTCTTTTTTTCTTTTTGTAGAACATAATAGCTTGATTCTTCTGTTGGGCAATGATATAATTGTCGGGTGTGATCAAAATTATTGTTGCTTTATTCACATAATTACTTTTTTTTTTAATTTCACGACGATTTCAATTTTTAACAATTTTCCTATCCCGGCGGAAAGACCAATAATTCTTGTCTTTGTAAACGAGCTGATGACGATATTAGATAACGAAACGGTGCGTGCTCTAGGTGAAAGTTTGATTTATGCAAAAAAGCGTGCTATTGATCTTCATAAGCATTGCGTAAACTATACAGGCGCCAAGATTATTCGAAGTTCAAGTAGCTCATTTGTATACGGAACACGATCTTACAACATTTTTATACGTGCAAATATTGAAAACACGACTACTACACCGATGTTTTTTTTTTGTAAATGTTTGTAAGGCAGAAAAAATCGAGCGAACTACACGAATTATATTAGAAAACACGAGATCGATTTATGAGCATTTCGCCGGTTACGTCAGATCTAGGATGCGCGCACACGTGGCGTCTTTTTTGACGGCACTAAAAGCAACGGCGTCGGCGCCGTTGATTCAAGGGCTCCTTGTTTTTGAACCGTGATTTTCGGCGATTACATTCATTTACCTGGAAAACAACGCATTAAAAAATACGCGCGCTATAAGGCGAATTAACGATTCGTAGTATGACGTCAAGTTTATGTCATTATTGAATTCCTGCCGGATGATTCTTCGACGCTTTTGGATTATAGATGATGGAGTATCACTGAAATTTCGGAAGTTTGCGGTAATTTATTCTGTGAAGACGAATAAAAGCTTGTTTTTTATTAAAGAAATGGCTTGTGAAAATTTTCGTTTTGTTCGTAAAGAAGACGTAATTTATAATCGTCACTCACTTGTGGAAATCGGCACGTGGAACGAGTACAAAAAAAAGATGAAAACACATGATACCGTGTAATTTAAAGAAAAAAAGATGCCACGCGCAATAAAAAAAGCAACAAAAAATTTGAAAGTAACTACAATGTGCGCCGCAATTATCAAGTCTCACGTATTATCCCATAGGAGTAACTTGCAGCAATCTCCTTGAATTATCTTAACTACTTTAAATTAGTTCAATTAATTCGTGCGAGCAATCCCTTCTCATGACACATTGATTAGATTGTGATTTATGAAGACTAAAATTAAATGTATTTTCGGTGTGACTGAACAAAAAATTTTGAGGAGGATCGTTTGTGTTTTTGAAAAGCCATACCTCTGCGACGACATGACAAGGTCGGAGATCCTCCGCGACCTTGGACTTAATACCAAGTGGGCGACTGAGCGACTTTTTATCGCGCGTGCCTTCTCTCGATGAGGTCGTCTAAGGAGCGAGATATGTTTGCTCGGATAATTTGATATTTATTTTGTTCATCTTCACGAGATTTATACATTTCGACATTAGGAAAAGATTTTTATGAAGTAACGTGTTTTTTTTTTGCTCTCTGGGAAACGACAGGATTTTTCTGTAATTTTAATAAAATACTCATTTTTCTACTTCGAGGGCATTTGAGGCGATGATTTCGTTCTTCAATTCGGTAATATTTACGTGATTTTATAATTTTTCAACATTGATTTTGTCATGAATTCCCGTTGGGAAAAGATCGATGAGAAATTTATTTTGATCAGTACTAATTGACGAATTAAAATCGTATATTTTTTTGTAAGTAAAATTAACTTCTCGATAAGATTAAATTACAGATTATTTTTCAAATCGAACAGCAGTGAAATCATCTTAGAGACAAAATCAAAACTAAAATGTATAAATTTGAAATCGTCATCATTTATTTCAAGTTTTAGGATTATCTTCGCAAGACTTGTATGGGCATCAAAAATCACTTTAAGAATGAAACTAAAAAAAAAATTAATGATTTCAAGATACGTGTCTGGGAGCTATTCAATAAAAATCCTGTTATGTAGAATAGAATAGAATTTTTATTGCTGCTCATGTATAGCCTTCTCGGCCTTTTACACAGAAATACATACATACAAAAATTACTTAAAAACTAGTTATTAAATTTTAATTATTGTATAAGCATAACGAATTCTTACTACGTCGGCAATCCGAGACGAAACGCACGGCACCAAACCTCGGTGTCTACAGAGAATAAAAAACACAAATCCGTGTTTTCTCTGTGAATAGATGAAAATCTATTCAATATTTGCTCTTAAATGTGATAAGGTGCCTCCTAACGGAGACACCTACCCAACATATCTTAACTCTAATGTACAAGTTTCCTCTTGCTTTCTAAAGTAATCAACGCACTGACCCCTCATTCCTCGACCTGGCTATATGATCGAATAAGTAGATATAGTCGCATATTGCTTTTCTTGGCTCTCCCTTCATTACCGCGATTATTTTCTCTTTTGTACTCCGATCCCTACCGGTAGCTAGTTCCTCGTCTACTCTTTCCCCCCAATTTTTACCGATTTCTTTCCTTGCTTCCGGGCAAATTAGGATATGCTCTAGGTTTTCCTCTGTTCTCTGGCATATTCGGCATAGTGTGTTTTTAAAACCTTTTCCTGCCGCCCTCCCTACATTCCCGCATCTGAAAGTCCTGTTATGTATTTTTAGGCGACGCGTAAATCTCAACTGAATTTATTAAGCAATCAAACAATTGAAAATAACTCAAAACTTTTACGATGTCCAACAACTGCAGTACAAGCTATAATTCTAAAGCAAAAACATCTGATTTTTTAATAGAACGATTGCTCATCCCGACATTTCATGTTCCTCTATTTTTTTTCGCAGATAAAGACCACTTTAATGCAGTGTTCTCACCTCTTTCTAATTTTAAATGATAATAATTTAAAAAGTTGAAATTGATGGCTAATATTTTCGATATTTTAGCAGGACAAAACACTTTTTTTTTGTCACATTGCGTTGGTATCGCGAAATTCTTCGAGTGTCTAAAAACGCGTCCTACTGTATTCTTTTGCAACTTCTTTTTGTAAACAGAAGTGTCATCCAAATACATAGCTATGGCTGTACTACAAATCATAAGCTTTCAAAAAAATAATCTCGATGCATTTAAATCGCGCATTAAACAAATTCGTCCCTTATCGCCTGTAAAATTTTCTCACAGTTAGTAGTCATTTGAATCAGCGCCAAACGTAGATCCACTCTCACCGAGTCCAATGTCGTTCGCTGAATTTTATAGCCGTAAATAAAAAAAACTCGTTCCACTCGCGTCATTATCTCTCGGCGTTTGGCTCCCCCAGATTTTCGACGTTTTATTATTGTCGCGTCCTTGGCTTTCGTATTTCTTTATATATGAATTATAAAACTCATTAGGTCTTCCAGATGCTTCTCTTCTTTTTTTCCTCTCTCGCAAAGAAGAGAATTGTCTGATTTTAAATTATAATCTCAAGACAGTATACTCCAGGCTAACATATATATATATTGATAGATCAATCGATTACGACATTTTTGTTCTTTTAGTATATACTCGCACAAACGTTTGGCTTGCCTTCGTACCGGTGATTTATTAGGCGGTTCAGTGCACTTGTAAGGTCACTGAACGTCCTTTGCTAATTTGCTGCTCGTAGCGGGGCTTTTTGATGCGTATATTTTGTTCGTCCCGCAAGTTGCACAATGTGGTTTCGCATATTCGAAGGCACTGATATTCAGGCATCCCGAATTTATATATACCATACATGCATAATTTTGAAATGTAGACAAATTAAATGGGTTACTAGAGAAACGTTTAAATTCTCGGTTTCACAAGATTATTAACTGTCGTACGGATTAATATCCAAGGATTATTAAGTTCATTAATAAATAAAACCATTAATTTACGTTTCAACTGTGTTGATGTACGTTAATTTAGAAAAAAAATTTTAATAAAATGGAGATAAAATAGATTAGCGCATCATTACGTATGCCTAAAGTATTACTATTCCAAAACAAACTACATTTTTATTTTCTGAAGTCAGACTTTCAAAATTAGCTTGCTAAAAAAAGTACACGTCAAGATCAATAGTGAAAGACACTTTACACCATGAACTGACAATCAACTTCATTATCCTTCTCATTATTTATCCCCAGTATTCTCAAGTAACGATAAAAAATGCTTTAAAAAATTATCATTTAGAAAATAGCGTTCGCACGTGTCAGTATTTCAAGCGATCAATCACATAGAAACTTGTGTAATTCGGCAGGCAATTATAATGTACATTACGTGTAAATACAATAGTAATACATGCAATTAATATCCTTCGAGTCCTCGTAACTTTTTATTCCATAAAAATGTCTTTCTCGTTTCGCCGCCATAACATTCGCAATAATCGCACTCGGGGCACGATGAAAAGATTAAAATTTTCTCAGTTAAACAAGAGAATTTTCTTCCTTCGATCATTTCTCATCCGTGCAGCGGACTTACTGTCCGTTATTATCTTTTCAAAGCCTGAATTTTCCAGCTTTTTAATTAATTCGATTACAGGCTTTTGCGCGGCGAACGAGGATCAGCTGATTATTCATGCGAAATAAGACACTTTGTGCGATTATTTATTTACCGAGGAAAAATGTGCGCCGGCGATTTATGCACATATTTTTGAATTGAGAGTCGTTAATTAAATAATTCTCTATCTCGCCATTTCGAATCTGCGAGAAATGTCTTACTTGCAGCTTGCTAGAAGTATTGATGTTTGCATATTATTCAAATGTTTTCGATTTCGTGAATGATGTTTATAGCTTTTTTTGGTATAATCAATTAGTTGCCAAATCCAAAATCTAGGAGACGATGGTGAATAATCGATCTTTTTTTCTTCGAATGTTTCAGGATCAGAAATGTGACGTTGCAAGTGAAGTGTGCTGCACTTTGATCAATCAACAGCCAGGTTACGGACAAGAAGGTCAATTGACCAGCATCCCAGAAGGCACAGTCGACGTTAATCACGGCTAGTTTATTTTATTATCGATAAATGTAGCGCAATAATAATAACAACAATAACACTCAGCCATATTTTTTTTTTCATTCGCACACACATACCACATCTAGAATTAAGGATAATGCATACGAAATTTTACAGCTCACACCAGTCACTGTAGCTAGATGCACGCAAAAAAAATAAAACCTTCGTGCTTTTTAACGATTCGATTGTATATGTTATGTCATTAACTTTATAACGACAAAATGTGAAAACATTTTATACTAACGCAATCACGTCAACATACAGTAATACTAGTAGTAGTAGTAGTAGTGGTAGTAGTAGATGCACTAAACAATTTAAAAAAATAGCATTTCACAATGCCAAAGCAAATATATCACAAAATGATGTTGATAGCCGTCCGAATTATGTGGCTGAAAAATCAAAACGACGATGATGAGCAAATCTAATCGCGTGGCGAAAGTGAAAATCCATATAGACGTGATTATCACATTTCGAAAGCTCTATCGAAATACGCCTAAACTCGGGATTAGCATTAATTTCTGCTCCACAAACAGAAAAAAGAAGAAGAAGAAGGAAGATAATGCGGGGAGAAAGTCATCCTCCGAACAATTACGTCAAACTTGTTTTTGCGGTAAAATAACAACCGAGGCCTTAACCCTCGGCCTGGGTCTGGGTTGAGTCGATTGGTGTTTGTTAACTACGTTGTACTTGTGGAAAAAAAAAAAGACTCAAGTGGAATTTTTCACTCTTTCAGTCAAGAGTGGATCAACTTGAAAAGCTTATATTTGTCATGACCTTATCACGAGTAACGCGTTAAATTGCATCGTATAATTTTCGAAAGGATAGTGATTGTCCAATATTACAGCTAGAATAGGAAATGAATCAAATTATTCTCTACATAATTAGATGATAATGGTAATTTTGTATACAATTTTCGCAACGATCCTTTATTCAGAGAATATTATATACTTTGTGTGTTTTTTTCTCGCTTTTTTTTATCGAAGCATATAATCTAATTCCAACCTTCGGCCAAACAAACGTCATGAAAAAAAAATCCGGGTGTTGAAAATGAGCGCCGAAGGGATCGATTAATCATATATATTAAACACCGAATGTATATATTCTGCATAAATATGACTCATCAATCGTGAGAGGCTGAGAATTTTCGTAAATAAATAATGAGCGTGACACTTTGATATGATTGTGACACTTTTACATTTCCATCGAATATAAATTGAATGATTATTTCGGGCTCGCATTCCTAAAAAAAAAAAAAGACTCGACTTGCGAATGGAAAAACCCTATACCAGCGATATCATCGAAATTTTTCGCGGGCGGAATTTGAACTGATGTAGTATTGAATTCCTCGAAGATGAGCGTTATTTGTCTGAGAAAACACGGGATTCCCCATATGATAGAAGCGCTTGAAATTCAAGGTGATGACTTTATCGAATCATATGCTAAAATAGACCATAAAATCATCCGCAACATTGTTTCTCTCTGTCGCAATGGAATTGTTGAATAATAAAAGATTCAACTATTTAAACAAAAGGATCATTTTTCCACCTTGATATCATAAAAAATGCATGGCAATTAATCAGCTCGCGCAAATGAAACGTTAAAAACATATAAGTATAATTTATTAAACCATAAACAATGATGAAATATGCAAAACCATTAGGCTATATGGGCAGAGTCGATTTGATTTCATAACTGAAATATAAACTGCAGTCCCAATGCCCGAAAAATCATCGAGCTTGAGAAATTAACATGATTTATGGTCGTAAATTTTCAAAAAATAACGTTCAACTCCCACGAATTCCAGGTAACAAAGGTGGTATAAACGCGTCGTGGACGAGACGAACAATCGATGGAGGAAAGAAATTTTGCGAAAAAAAAAATGTCGGTGGCGTCTGCCCAAAAACGACCGTAAACAGGTAGACTCTTCGTTTCACGATCGGTTCCTTTTTTTTATCCAGTTCAAGGTCGTCTTTGCTCGCAAACGTGTAATAATAAACCGAAATACAATCTCAAGCAACAATCTCATTGTCTTCGGCCAGTTATTAATCACTGTGATTTTCGGCAATCTCCGGAAAGAAAATTTTTTCACTCGTTTTCCCCGAAGCGATCTTGGAATACGAAAAAAAAAACTGAAATAATAGCTCAAGTAAAAATTGATATAGCCTACGGTGATTTCGAAGTCATCACAATTCGCGTAGCATAAGTAAACGTCAATCACACTCAAGATTCGCACTTCAACGCGCAATTAAAAAAAAGGAATTTTTTTGGAGAAGAATCGCGCATGTGGTGTGAATGGGTCCATCATTACGTGGAATGCCCGCGAGGAGTAGGAAGTAATCCGGTGAAAAGGCTGCTGCTACGCGCCGATAAACAGCATATAATTTGATAGCTAATTGATCGGAGATGATGGCCACATCATTCACTGCCAGGTATATAAGGTCGTGATCGTTTAGGGAGCGAGCAGTATAACTCGAACGTCCGTGCTGGCAACTAAAAGCGCAACAGCAGTAAAAGTAGTAGTAGTAGTAGAGAGGATTTTTAGAAGGATATAGGCAGAGAGACTCGAGAAGGAGAGGATTTTGTTGTGTTGCAAGTGGCAGTTGGCATCATGGGCTTCGTTAAGTGTAGTTTAGTGGCTTTAGCTCTTCTCGCGCTGCAACATCAGACTTTGGCTCAAGTTCATGCTTCCAGTAAGTTTTAGTGGACGTGCAGTGATTCACATATTTTTATTTTCTTCTCTCCCTTTCGCAAGAAATCTTTAAATGATGCGCTTTAAGACTTTCGAGGATACAAACGATATTTTGTATTGGCATTCTGATGTTGTTATATTTGGTGCATTACTCAGACTATTTACTTCAACTTTATCTTTATTATTATTGAGTATGTTAATGACTACCGAACATCAAACTTGTGCGTATTCGTAATGGTACGCGTAACGTGAGCCTTAAAAATTATTCGGTATAATACACTGATGTTTTTTCTTCTTCTTCGAATTCTTATTCTTAAGTAAATTATGTAACTCGCGAATAAATTTAACCTGTTGATGTTACTTTAATAAAGTGACCGTATTTAAAGAACAAGATTTTCTTATTTTTCTTTTTTTCATATCTTCGCTCTCGGTTACTTTATTTTCTATAAATATCTCTGATGATATTATGTAAAATTATATCAATGTATTTAGATTAAAAAGTTTATTCATATATCCGATTAAACAGATTCGTCGAAGATATAACATTGCACGGTGAAAATAATCCTTTGGGCAATAATTTCGAAAAAAAATTATTGTCAATAAACTTTAAGTAAAAGTTCAATTAGAATTCATTTTTTTATATGAAGAGGTGGAGTTTAAAACGTGATTTTTTGAAGAGATATGTATGTGGTAGAAAGTTTCTACTTATAATCATAGAAGACGTTGATTTCACTTTAATGTATTCAGTGTTGATATTTTTGATTCGTAAATCAGTCTATCAATTATTGCGAGAATTCATTTTCATTTTATAGCTATTTCGTTGCATCATTTTTAACGGAAATCCCAAATATATTTTTTGTATTTCGCTAACAATTTTGCAAAATATTCAATATTAATATTGTGCACTCAATCGTACTAGCTTATAAAATAATCATAATAATACACTCATACGACATTTCCGATGTACTTTTACGTGCACATCTTTCAATACATCAACGAAGCTATTTAAAGAAAATCTTTCACAACATCCGCAAAAACCCACGCCTAATGAGCAAATTGTGCATTACAGGTGGAAGTCTCTTCGGTAGCGAAAGCGAAGGTGACTTGAGCGCTGGAGATAACTCTGGTCCGTATCAAGCTAACGGATATCTGCCTCCAATCAATGGCTCTCCTTCGGATCAAGTACCCTCCTTCTCCGGAGCGCCTAAGGAGCCTAAAGGTATGCAAATTACTTTTACTTTTTCACCGACCTCTGACTTTTGATCAACGGCCTTTTTATTCGATTTTTTTTAAACTTCACGTACATTTAAAATGTGCATTTTACTTTTTATATTATATATGAAAGTGGAGAAATTTTGTTTTGCATTTGGGATATTTTAAAAATTACAATCCCATATTCCATTCCAGAATCATAAATCACACTAGTTTTTTTTTTCTTTTTCTTGAGGACATAAAATTGTACAATTGGCTAAGAGGGTTTAAAGAAACTCAATGATTTCGGTTAAAATTTTTCATTTGCAGATTCGTTAATCAAAATTTGTCAATGTTTAATCGATTGATCTTTCCCGCGTTGACGCTTATGAAATCGTAGCGACACTTTCGACGGAAATTAATACGTTCCGAACTTTCTTGCAATGAATAAAATATTTTTAATTTCAGTTATATTCATTTACGACTTTTATTTTTCGTTACATCTGTTTTTGTGAATCATCTTTAAATGCAATCTTGTGCGCATCAATTTAAAATTGATTTTTCATTTTCATTTGCCTTATGAAAAGATTAATCTAACATATGTCTAATAAATGTTTGTTCGTTTTGACAAATTGTTTCTTCTACATACTTAATCAAGCAAAGGAGTACTATAAAATAGTTCGCAAAGATGAATGATATTTAAATTAATTCGTCTTTGCATAAATAGTTTCAATTGAAGCATATTATCTAATTCGATTGCAATATTATAAAAATTCCATGAGAGGTATTGCAACCCGTCAATCATTCAAGCACAGATTTTTTTAGACGTCATAACTTTTTATTCGCTCCAAGGAAAGGGTGTATGACGACAAGATATTTCCTCTTTCTGCAATGTGTTACATAATCTAGAGCAGAAAAAACGTTTGCCAAAAATTTCATCAAACTGCGAAATCCGCTTGGTCGTTCCAATAAGTACAATAAAGATCGATTTATTGTCACACTGCCAATTCGTAAAAACAAAAGAAAAAAATGTCCCAAAGGTGCAGAGACAATCAATTAGAAAAAAAGAGCCGTTTAGATCACAAAGTGGCAATAATTTAGCCTACGTGAAGCAACACACGTCCCAATAGAGCATTGTAGAAAGAACTCGGCAAACCAGCGTGATGTTTAACATAATTTGTAAATCTAATCGTGGATTAGGCGTCATAGCTCGGACGCGTGTAACACCATATTCGTTATGGTAATATATAAGATGGTTTATTGGACCCACCACAGGCAGATTCACGTATATGAGGAAATATGGAAAGACCTCGAAGAAAGTGGGAAACAGATAACGCGAAAGGTAGCGCGATCATTAATTGAGGTCCGCGCCTGCTTTGTGTGTTACGTGTGTATATATAAAAGACACTGCCCTCGCTTGGAGAGATTCAGTCTTACTTAAGTGTTCGGGTACAGACATTCGTGTGTGCCGAACACTCCGCAGAATCGCGATTTTTTTTCAATTTTTATTCGCACTTCTCTTCTTTTTTTTTTCTCGTTTGCCAAAAGTGATATGACCATGGCTCATCTCAAGTGTTCAGTGGTTCTAGTTTTATTAGTGCTCTCTCATAGCTCAATCGCTCTAGGTAATAAGTTCAATAGTGACTTTTATATTTTTTAGTAAAGTGCATCAAACTTTATAGATTGTTGAAATATCGGTTCGGTTATTAAATAAAGTGGTGTTATAAATCTAAGTGATTTGGTCTAATTAATTTGTGATTTATAGTAAATCTTTCTTTCTGATTTTAAAATTGTATTCCAATCGTTTTTATATCCAAATAGTTCAACTAATTTCAAAAAAGTAAACAAAATTCCAAGCTTAAAATAAAATAAATTTTATTCCTTTTCGCTTCAAACTTTTACCGATAGTACGCAACGTGAAGAGCGCGCACACTAGAGAACGCGTACTTTAGTTACTCTACTCCATAGTAAAAATACATCTGCATAAAATAAACAATTCTCGTGAAAGTAACTACAGTAAAAGCTACTCATAGAATATTGCAACGTCTGATTTTATCTCAATAATCCAGTCACTCACACGGCCACTGACCCAATTTCATATAAAAAAAAACCTGTCTTGCAGATAACTCTGGTCGCGATGATTCACCAACGAACGTCCAACCAAATGTGGCTTTCTCACCCGCTGCTTTCCAACCACAAATTGGATGCGCCGCCGCCCTCCTCTGCGTTGAGGAGCAGTTTTGTACTTCGATCGGTGTCATCAGTAAAACGCCTATCCAGCTCACTGAAGAGCAAAAATTGAGGCGTGTGCCCATGGTGGTAAGTGTCTTTGACATTTAATTTACAATATTTATTAAAGAAATTGTAAGAATAATTAGAATATTCTCGGAATCAAAAAAATAACTATGAATAATAATAGAAGTTGTCTATGAGTCATAAAGTAGTATTTCGGATAACATTTTTATGAAGATTAATTTATCCGCAAACTAATCATGCAAATTTTTTTTTGGTGACGCAGGACTGTAGAAATCCGGATAACGGAATCATTGGCAAGTGTTGCCGTGATCCCGACTACGTCGACCCATGGCCAGCAGGTAACCTGTCTCCCGAGCAGCTTAAACAAGGCTTCGACGAGCAGGGATTCCCGAAATTCTTGAACCTTACCAAGAACAAGCCACAGAGACCATTCAGACCAGCTCCAGTGCCAAAGCCAACCAGTCAATTCAATCAAGTTATCAGACCTCAAGCACCTATCAGAGTGCCCCAACAGTCCTTTCGCCCAGTAGCCCCAATTCAACCATCTCAGACTGGTTTCCAAGCGAACAAGATCGTGCCTGAAACCAAACCATTCCAACCTCAGCCAACTTTCGGTCAAAATCAACTGCCGGCATTCCAGCAAAGACCAATCGAGAGCAAGAACCCATTCTTGCAGCAGCCTAAACCTTTCCAAGCTCAGCAGACCTTCCAGCCACAACAACCTCAGACTTTCCAACCTCAACAGCTAAACTCAATTGAATCGGCTGAATTCCCTCAGCAAGCTAAACAGCCAGAGATAATTGTTGTACCAGAGCAACCTCATGGTTTCGCACCTGAGCAGCCCCAAGTTCTCGTATCACAGCAACCACACGTTACCGTGCAAAAGCAACCTCAAGCTTTAATACCTCATCAGCAACCCTCTGGATTCGTGAAACAGCCACAACAGCCTAGCTTCACTGTGACGGTGACTGAGCAACCCCAAGTCTTCCACCAGCCTGAGCAACCATCGTTCGTTCAGCCTGAAAAACCATCGTACGTTCAGCCCGAACAACCATCGTACGTTCAGCCCGAACAACCATCGTACGTTCAGCCCGAACAACCATCGTACGTTCAACCCGAAAAACCATCGTACGTTCAACCCGAAAAACCATCGTACGTTCAGCCCGAACAACCATCGTACGTCCAACCTGAACAACCATCGTACGTTCAACCTGAACAACCGTCGTACGTTAAACCTGAACAACCAGCGCAGCCATCAGTTTTCCATCAACCAGCTCAACCTCAACAGCCACAGCATGGTAATTTTCCAACATACAACCAGGTTCAGGGACAACCAAAAGGTCCTTTAGAGACGCTCCAACAAGGCTTGCAGAATTTGCAAGAATCGATCACCAACTTCGGCAAGCCCCAACAATCTGACAGTCAAACTATTAACGCACCAGCCAGTCTGGATGAATCCCAACCAACCACCAGTAAGAAACCTTTCTTCAGCATTCCAAGCTTCCCATTCGGACAGAAAACCGTGGAGAATCAACCACCAGTTCTTCCAACTGTATCCATTGCTCCACACAACCCCGGCGCACAATGCGGAATTATCAACCAGGTAAGTTTTTGCGAATAAATCGCAAACATTTTTCGCAGAAATTTCAAAAGCAAAGAATTTCATTTTTTGTTGTTGGTACAATAATAATTAACGATTGTGAAAGTGTCACAGCGGTAACGCGTTATGGGGTCACTTGTAAGTTTTCGTATAGAAAGTAGTGAAGCGGAAGATATATCGTGCCCGTATAAATGCTCACGATTGCCACATCCAAGATCGTCCGAGAATCAAATTTCGTTCTTACGTCATTCGTTTAAAAAAAAACTAATCGGCGATCTGTCGAGTGCTTTCGTTTGGCTTTCTTTTTTTCTTTTATGTCATCTTCCGCCGTTCACACGCCATTAATGTGTTACCGCAGGTCGAGCAGAATTATGCCGAGGGTTTGAATGACGTCCAAACTCCTTTCGGTGAAATTCCATGGCAAGCAATGATCCTCCACAACGCTGAGAAGAAACTCCTCTGCTCTGGTGCCGTTATCGCGCCCAATGTAGTCATGACTGCTGCTCACTGCGTTTATGGGTAATTATATATTTTATATCGAATGACTGGTTTTTATTTCAGTATTGAAATTCAATTCACACGATTGCTTTTTCCTTTTTCAGAATGAACCCAAGCGAAGTATCGATCAAGGTTGGCGAATGGAAACTCGGCTACGAGCTGAAACACGAAGAACCCTTGCCCTTCGAAATCGCCCAAGTGCAAAACATCGAAACTCATCCCGGCTACCAGCCAGGTGGACCAGGCTCTGACCTCGCAATGCTCTTCTTGGAGAAACCAGTCAAACTTGACCAACACGTCGACACCATCTGCCTGGGCCAGCAGCCATCCGTCCTTGAGAGAAAGTGCATCTCCGTAGGATGGGGAAAAACCGTCTTGCAACGTATGAATCATTTATATTCTGCCTCTTTTTCTCTCTTTTTTTACATCACGCGCTACTTATTGCAACATACATGAAACCGCTCCGTTACGCAAAAGCCGAAATTTCTTTCCTCGACGCGTGTGATTAATATACTAAAAAAAACAACAATCTTTCCACAGTCCACGCCGCCGGAGCTCTCATGAACAAGATCGAAGTTGACGCTTTGAGCCAAGACCAGTGCAGAACACGCCTTGAGGGTGCCGAATCGCCACTCGACCTCGACGACAGTCTCGTCTGTGTGAAGGCACACAGACAGAACAACAACTTGTGCCAGGTTGACGTGGGCGGTCCTCTCGCTTGCGACCGTGGCGATGGACACTACGAGCTCGCTGGTGTCTACAGTCAAGATACTGGCTGTCTTCCCACCAATCAGGTGAGTGTGCACTTTCTCTCTCACTCTATACCGTGCGCGCGGATGAGTCTCGCGGTCAAGAGCGATTTATCAAGCTCGGAATGCGCGTCGCTTCGTTCGCTTTTTTTTCAGTGAATCGTGGAATTCACTAAGTCGCGTGTATTAAGTGCGAGCGCGTCAGTCGCAACGCGTTACATCGCCTATTAGCAATGCTAATAGAGTCCTTCGATTTCAGTTGCACAATATTGGCCGCTTGAAATGTCTGTCTCTCCCTCTCTCTCTCTCTCTCTCTCTCTCTCTCTCTCTCTCTCTTTGCTGAGAGTCATTCGAATCGGCAATAAATTTTTCGGCGCCTCGAGCTCGATATTAATTCTATGGAGCTATAAATGTTGATTTTTTTATTTTAGCATATCCAGCGCTTTGAAGTCATTTTTAAGCTCTTTGTTCATAGCCAAATTCGATTAATTCCGGCAACGTCATTGCCATAACGCATACAATTAAGCAAAAGTAATAAGGGTCACGTAAAACACTTTTTCGTTTATGACCGATGCCATACGATCGAAATATCCTCATAAAATCTTGCATCATTTCTTTCTCATTTCTACCAAAAAAGCACATATTGACATGTATTTGTCTTTATTTCCTCAGGTCGCAACCTTCGCTTTGATCGACAGCAAGTGGGTCAATGATATGCTGAACTCGCCTACGAACACAGCACTTCAACAGCCTGAGGCAACCAACATTTACGAAGGACCTCAGCCTGGACAGGACCGCATCCACTATCACCCACAACAACCTGGTGTGCCATGCGATTGCCAACAGGGAACTCAACCCGCTGGTGCTAACGCGTATCTACCTCCATACTAAGACGCTTGAATATCGTACGTCAAGCAACGACTGAACGAACAACTATATACGACGCTGCTCTCTTATAGGATAAGAGATTATTCTTTGTTCTTTTTTTTATCTTTTTGTAAGTGTAATGCTATAGCGTAGACGATTTTCACTGCTGATTCAAAACATTCGTTTATTCTGATGCTCGGGAGATTATTTTTTTTTATTTCTTTCGCTGACAAAACTGCCATTCACGGGATAATATGAAGATTGAAAGGGTTGAAAATTGTTTTGGAAATAAGGAAGTTGAATCAGGGTGATTGCATTTCTAATTTCTATGATGATAGATAACCCGATATGTAAGAGAAAATTGTATGAAAATATCTAGCTCGATCGGAAAATTTCTTTAATGCGTGTCCCAAGAAGAGCAGTTGAACAATAGAGTAGAAACTTTTGTGCCTTGAGTACTTTGAGTACACTTAATTTATGAATCAAGTAAATAAGCATTGCTAAGAATGATAATTTATTCTTAGTAAATTTGACTGCATCAGTACAACTTTAATATATTCGGAAGGAAATAAGGAAACGAGTAAAGAACAAACGAACATACGAAAATGTCAAGATGAGCGGCTTTTTGAATCTTGATATTTTTATCCGAAGGCAAGATCCTACGAAAATTAGCCGTTTGTCTTCACACTTGTAAAAACAACAAACATTTGAGTATTCAGTAAGATTATAATAATCGAAATAAGGTTAGGCTTAGATTAATCCAAATTGCCTGTATTGTAATTTTAGTTTATCTGTAAATTTAAGTTTTTAATTTCGCATTTTTTTGTATTACAAGTGCATGTATTATACAATACACGAATGTATTGCTTCTACTATAAATATAAATTAAGTAACTGTGATACAAAAATCAAAAACTGCTTTATTATTTCATCGTTTTCCCATCATCATTGTTTATTGATTATATATTTGTTAAATTTTTTGGTAAATATTTTAGTTTTTTCATGATTTACAGGAACTGGAAGAAACTTGATATTTTTATATCAATGAGTCAAATGATTTGTGGAACTATCATCGAATTATTACAAATATATAAATACGTGATCATCTTATTTAGTAAAGATTGAGTTAAAATTTCTTCTCAATAAAAATCTATAAACTCCATATCGCTTATATTTTTTTACTTTCTTTGCGAGTCTATAAATCATACTGCGATTTAGAGTTTGATAAATGCTTCAATATCTTGCAAATCATTGAAAAAAGGAATTCTTTTGCAACGTAAGGTACTCTACCATCTGCAAAAAAAAATTTATAAATGCTGCAATATTCTTTTTACTTTGTCTTAAAATTACTACTGACAATGAGTTATATCATTTTATATCCGTTTTCCTTGTGTATCTTGCGTTAGCTAAAAAAATTTTTAGATTTAAAAGCGAGGGCTTCTTCGAATACTATAAAAACATGTTTTTTGATAATGAAAAATTTTGATCCAAGAATAAATTGTTCATTTTTTTAAAATAAATAAGAATTTGTTCTCAAAATTTCATTGGCGTAAAAGTAAATACAGTCGAAAAGTGAACAATGAAGAAATTACTGAAGATAGCATTGATGAGTGGAAAAATAAATTGATAGTTCCTTTTACTACAGAATTCTACTGTACCAAAATGAGTAAACCGGTCACTATGCTTTCAGTCGGTAGCAGATTTAAAAAGTATCATATGCGGATTCTCTCACTTTCACTACCGATTGCAGGCATATTTTGATTCAATTCCATAAATCGGTAACTTGAATTTAGCACGGAGTAGTGATTAGGTTTCGTATCTATATGTATATTTATTTTTATATTTTAATTTTTTATTTATTATAGGCATATATGAACTCGATTTATTACATTCGCGTCGTACAATTGGTAACCGTACGATCGCTTACAAATGATAGTGGACATGAATCTGGCCGATTTGGAAGCTTTGAACAATAATTTTATGCATCAAATAGAGATTCCATTCAGAGCAATATTTTATTCAAAACAATCATCTTTTTTACGTAAAAATACAGAATTATTGAAAAATAAAATTAATGACTAAATAAAATCGATCGCATTATTAATTTTTACATTGAGATACCCGTTAAATATTCGCATCATAAAACTAGACGTAAAACTTTAACAAACAAATTTTTTTTCTACACCACAACTTATTTTATAAGAAAAATGCTTGTTAATTACACGTAATGAAATCGATTTTACATTTTTATTATCGTACAAACTTTTAACACTGGGTAATAGGTGAAAAAATTGTATCTACATTAGTGATAAATACCACTCAATACCGCAGCTAAAATGGCACTCGTGGCAGCGCAAGAGAATCCCTTTTACTTTTGTTGTTCTTTTTTTTTTATTTCCACAGCCATAGCACGTGTTTTCTGCAATATTTTCATCTTTACAACTGCAATATACCATATTTTCAAGAGCACTTATGATTCACCTTATAATTCTAATGATGTGTATCTATAATATTGACTTTTGAACCAAAGAATGTGTCTAATTTTGTTTTTAGAATGTGATGTTTCAGACACTATTCGTACATTATTAATTAATCAAAGAATTATATGCTAATATTAATCTTGATTAGTTTGAAAATATTTACATATTTTATATTCATTTTAGAAACGCGAAACAGAGATTTTTTATCTGTATACTATATTATTTAACTCATTACAAATAACTATTTATTGATATATTTACAAGTTGCAAAAAACTATTTTGTTTCGCGTTTCAAAAATGTACAGAGTTAAAGTGACTTTGACTCACAACTATCTTTTTATATGCCTATAAAGTATTCAACAGGAATGTATATTGCTTTTTCCATACCATTGTTTAAATAAATCGATTTGCAATCATCGCAAAAATCGACCACTTCTTTTTCAGAAGATTTCATGGTATATTGACATTGAATCTTTCCATCGCATTTTGTTTTTGCACTGCTTTTCAAGGTTTTTACAGAACTAGTATTTATCAAAGTTATTTCAGAATGTCTTTAGAAAATCATTCAAACTTCAAAAATCATAAAAATCGTTTCTGTAAATGCATTTAGCATTTCGATATAATTATTGCCTCAAATTTTTTAGACTGAAGCTCAACGGTCGAATTATGATATTATAATAAATTGCAGAAATTATTAACATTAAATTTGTATTTAATGCAGTGCAAACATGATATTTTCTTTGAAAATACATGTGAACATGATTCATCGTAACCTTACTGTTCTTTTCATAAACAAAACATTCAACATATTTTATAGAACATGTAATTTTTGTAGACGTTACTTTGAACGAGATGGTATCGATTTGAATTTGAGATTCTTATTTACACACTGGGCATATCGAAAGGAATAAATATTTATAAATTTTTTCACTTCCGCAGATAACGTCATATCATGACATTTTTTTACAAGTAAGAAAAAAATATGCAAAGTTATAATTATTAAAACGTATTTCCTAAAGATAATTTATGAATATATTCGGCCGATAATATGCAAAAATATGACGATATTTCCAAAATAATTTTCTACGCTAATGATTATACTAAAATGACATTTTATTTTTCGTGATATATACATCATCAATGAAATTGAAAACTAAGTGGCCCTCAAAAGTAGCCAATTTTGAGATGAATACTCGCAAAAAATTATAATGACACAACGAACCACCGGTTTATTCATGTAGTTTGTAATCACCTGTAAAAGCAACATACACATGACTCGGTAACTAAAAAACTAGGTAGAAAGGTATGTTCTTTTTGCGTGATAAAAATTGATCTTTCAATTTCGATAAAGCCAAAATTCAAGCTCCAATGAATCCCAAAAAAGGCATACAAATCTAAACAAGAAGTCTACCAAAATCAAAATGAGTTGTATAAAAAAGACAACTAACTAAAGTATAATCTCACAACTCTACGACCCATAGCAAAAAAGTCCATTCACTCCCTTAAACTCTCGCAACTCTAACAAATATTAAACGCAGAGGTATAAAAATAAAATTACTAAATAATAATAATATTAAAAAGGTAATAATGACAATGATAATAAAATTAATAATATCTACAGCTAACAGATCCGAATTACATCGAACAAAGTAATAACAGTTTAATATCCTGACATTCCTGACGATTTTTGTTGTTGCCTTGTTTCAATAAGCAAAAGCGGGCTCGCCGCCCATGAAAGCCTTCATCGCGCTTTTCTTCTCTTCCTCATCAGACTTGTCATCCGTTTGCAACAAAACATACGAATCCCTGGCCATCATGAGTTTATGCTGGCCATTGACGATGAACGAAGAGCCACGACGTATCGTGCGCTTGCCAAGCTCGATGGCTTCGTGCGCGAGTACGGCGTTACTGTAGGTGCGGTAAGTGACGAACAAGAGGCTAGCCAAGCCGACTAGAATGAGACCATAAGTGGCCAGAGGTACGGCAATATCGGCGAACGTTGTCGCCAGGTAAACCCAACGTTGAATCGATGGTGTCAATTCGTCAATGCCCTCCTCCAGCCACATTATCGGGAACACGATGTCCGTGAAATTCGACACCGCTGTTATTTGGGGCTGGTGCTCCACTTTCAAGTTCAACTGTACGCGCACTTTACCCTCGATCGGGACACCCAATTTCTGCAAAGCACATTTATCCATTAATTCTTTTTTTACTCTGTAAGATATTACGCGTTCGATAAATATAATTGTTTCAGAAAAAAAAACGATATATATTAGAGTAGCATTTTATTACTTCAATTTGAATATATTAATAGAAATAAATGTAAAAGTAAAAAATAAATTACCGGTTGTATTTTGAAGTAAGTTTCATGCAACTCTGGCACTGGGTTAAGACCGTCGACTGCATCTAAGAGCTCTGGATCCGCCTTATAAAAGTGAGGGAAAGATAGGTATACCGGAGCACCTGTAACAAACATTTTTCAAATTTTAAAAGATGGCCTACGCATCATTAGAATAAATAATGGCGCTAAGTTATACGTCGGCGAAGATCAATCGATCAAATTTTAACTTCCTTACAAAAACAATAACAAGAATCTTTCATGCGTCAGTGGAATGTTTTGGCCACGCTAAGCTGAAAATCTTCCACCGCGGTGGCTTCCCTTGTATAGTGAATAACAAAACAAAACCGCAAAGTCATTTAAGAATCGAAAAAAAGAATCGGCGTGATTCACTATCACAAAGATTCTCACAATCTTCCACTGAAACTCTACACCCGCGAATGAATAAAAAGAATTGTTTGATGATCAATTCTCTCATAACTGAAGCACTCAACATTTGTTTTTTTTATTACGCTTTTAAAAGCTGACACTCACTGTACTGGCAGGGGCTAATGTTTTGAAGACCACGTGGTGGACAGCTCTTCGGATCATCAGGGCAGAAACATTCGTTATCTGGCATCACATCACTTGGCGGATCAAACACCGTGTCCGTGGGTGTGTATAGATCAGCGTTGATACCCGATTTTTCCGTGGGTCCACGGTATTTCAGAGGTAGTATTCGACACAGGTCCTTGTCGTAAACGGTTATTATATCCTCACCCGTCTGATCTCGTGGCGGGAAAAACGAACCTGTTGATGGAAAGTTCAGTTATTTTAATAATGCAATCTCCGAAAAATTTCAACGTGAAAGTCGCAACATTTTTGAACACCAAAAAACTAACTAATAATACTTCAAGTTTCACTGCCAAAACCACACAAACAAACACGAGTTTACTTTCCACAAATCGACAGCAAACAAAAAAATAAGTATGTTAAGTGCAGCGATCGTTCGCTCGCGTAGATCGACGAAAAAAATAAATCTGAAGTTTACGGAACGTAACGGCACACACGCGGCAAATCTACATTGTGAAGTAGATAATAACTAGCTACAGTCAGACGCCGACTTCGCTCGGCAATCATAGCGTGTAGTACGCGTTAACGGCTTATTCTTTCATTCATTTCACTGAATATGAAGAGAGAGAAAACTAATAACCCCAAGGGAAAAATTAGCTCTTACCTTCGGAAGCTCGTATGGAATTACACGGCGCGTCCGGCCAATATGGTAATCGATCAAGTCCATTTAGTCGATTGATCAAGCCGAATTCTCGCATGTCCGTGTGACCGGTGAATATCGTCGACACCTCATCTAGTGTACCGTTTCGCTGTAAAAAAAGAAGAGAAGAAAATTCTTCATTATTATGAACATCAAGATGAAATATAGGTCTGAAAAGATTGAGCTATGATACTCACACCAAGTAGTAAACCCATTTGACTCATGGGCCGTCGACCTTTAGGGAAGAATTGATGCGCTATACTGACTAGAGGATCGTCGTAGCCAAAGACAAGCTCCTGGGCTGTGATCGGCACGAACGGTTTCAAATCCATCCCAGCGATGTACATCGAAATGCCCATGTTCAGTACGTACGGTAGACTTTTACTCTGCGTCGACAGCGTCTGCAAATGTTGTGTTTTCATATTTATTATATTGCCAGCAAATGAATTTTTCTTTTCTTCTTGTTCGTTGCCTTTGTTGCGCGAGCGCCGCGCTCTCGTTTGTAATTTCGTAAATCTATAATTGCCTGCACGAAAAACGCGTGTATCTGCGTACACACGTACGTGACGCAAGGCATTCTGCAACTATTCTAATGTCAGATATAAATTACAACGTTAGGCCTTCGGTCGAACACTATGACTTTCACACGTTCAAATTCAACATTATGAGAAAAATCTTGGTTTATTTGGACTGATCAGTTTATTGATTTTTAATGGCATTTATAAGATAAGATTCGAAGAATATATAAGGATATTTAAACGCGAGCGCGTGCAATCTTCGAATGCAGTGTGTTTTGAATAATTAACTGATAAAAATTTTGAGGTGACTTACGAGAAGTGGAATGTTTGGAACAAGGACTCGAAGATCTCCATCCTTGGACATCTCCGGGACGAAATTGAGAATTTTTTTATGCTGATAAGTTACTGTCCCATTATCGTGAAAGACGATGTTTACTTTTTCCATGTCCTCCCTGTTGGCACACAAAAAAACGAGAGAATTATATTATGCGCATACACACTGAAAAAGTCGTGAAATTTCAAATTCGAAAAATATATTATAATGGCGATGATTGGTTTACGATCTGTTTGAGCATAATTTTCTTTCTCTAGACGTATGTAAATTAATCTACAGTTTATCACTGATTAACACAAATAAATATTTGGTCGTGAAACACGATCGTATATATTATTAACTCGTTGCGGAATCTTCCAATACCGTTGGATTAAATTTAATGATATCTTTACAATAGCACACATCATAACTACACTGTTAACGAGCAATTTTTCAAATTGATAATTAACGCAACGTACGAACGTGCCATTATTATAACGGTAGTTTTCCGTAGCTTTTTTTATTCAGCCAAGCTATTAAAAAAAAAGTAACGTGGAAATCACCGTAGCGTAAAATCAAATCCAAGACTAATAAATCACGCACCGGTCTTTCCGCGCACGACTGCACCTCCCGACAGTGTACCATTGATTTACATGCACAAAAAGGAAAAAAAAATCATTCCACCTCCTCTTCGGATTATTATCTCTTCGCGATCGAATGTCCCATTGCAAGTTGTGTAGCGCTTTCACTATTTTTTTTGCGAAGAAGCCACCTGTTGATGAATTTTTCGCGCGTCGACCCTGCATCTATTACCGTAATATTTGCGCGCCTCGTATACAGAGAGACTTTGCGCGTTATGTAAAGGACGTCCTAGGCTGCTCGCAAGATTATGCCATATTCGCCATTATGAAAGTCGCGCTTTTCTTGCCGCGGGATTCCCGATATTTCGAAAGATTGCGCAGCTGCTGTTCTCGTCGATTGTTTAGATTTTTCGTCAATCAAGTGGGCTCAGCTTATAGTTACGTGACTATTATACCTGGATATATATTAATTTTTCGTAATTAAATCAATGATATATGTGTCATGCTCTAGTATTTTTTTTATCTCTGGATAAGTTCAGTGGCAAGTAACAGTAGCTTATATATAATACATTTTCTAATGATTAATTCGATTTCACTTTTTTTTTAGTCCGAAAAATTGAATTTAAAAAAAAAGGGACACAGCCGAATTGACAATGAGCCATACCACACGCACGACTCAAACGAGGTCGATGAGATGTTAATCAGTAAATGATTAAGGTTAAGCATAAATCATCGATAAAAAAAGGATTGAGTTTTCATAATTTTTGAGTAAATTTCCATTCGAGCTGAAATATTGTCTCCGATACGTCGAAAAAAGAAATGCAAGTCAGCTCGTACATGAAGCGTGCCCAGAGCAGCGTAACCGTTCCTTTCTAGAAATTTCAAGTAGTATGATGATGCACATGCATGTGTGTGTCCAGTGAGCAGTCAGTCAGTTGTCAGCTATTTTGCAAAATTACCAAGTGAATTCCCCAGCCGAATGTTTAAAGACTTTTAAAATGTTTTGTTTGTCTTTTTTTTAAATCCCGGAAAAAAATGCTCGTCACATCGTTTCGATATCAAACATTATTTTAAGAAAAAAAAAGTGATTTAATTCTACAAATAATTTATTGTGTCATTAGAATAACACAGAACACACACACACACACACACAAAGTTAGATTGACACAGAAGTGTCAAGAAATCTCCAATGTCGTATGTCATACAATGCCCCCCTATATCCATCGCGAATTCAAAGTTCAATGTCGTTCCCTTGCAGCCGAAAAGCAAGAGTCACCGCCCACGTGCACGACGTAATATTGCAAATGTGCAATACAACGCAAAGCTTCCGTAGAAAGCGAAAGCAATTAGCATATATAGAAGCGCGCGAGGCGAACACGCGTAAGGTCGCGAGAGGCTGATGCACTACGAGGTTTTATTCGGGATTTGTTGTTTTCTCGTTCACAGAAAAAAAAAAGTATTGGAATTCATGGTCGATATTTCAAATTTGTGTATGTATATATAATATATATAGCTTTGCAACAATTTCTTGTTAAATTTAAAATTCACACGCGGCCTTGCATTTATTTCCCGAAAGTAAACAAATCGTGACGCTTCGTTAGTCAAAAAATTTACGTTCGAAAAGGATTATAATCAAATTGAATTTATAAGGTGTTATTGTTCGAGATGATTTAATTTTGAATTCACCGGTGCTGACGCGTTAGTACGCGAGATTATAGATAGAAGATATCTGACATCACGTGCTAGCTTCCTTCTTTTTTTTTCATTCAAACTAAGTATTACACATTTTAAAGTATACCCGCATATAATGATTTACGACAGTGAGAGAGAGACACTTGCGTGCATAAAATTTGTGGCATACAATAATTTGATTGATAGCCATCGAAAGTGAGCAAGAATAAGCTGCACGAAAGAAAGTGAGAAGGCACACACACGAGATATAGTCGCGAGTCTAGTAACTCTTTGCTCACGTGCACAATGTGTACACATACTCCTCGCGCTCCTACAAGAGAGGCGAGAGACAAGTTAGAGTGAACTGTCGAGGTGAAGAAGTTTTTAGAGAGATGAACGCGCCCCGCACGTCGATTGTGTAATTGCTCGGCGAGACGGCTTTAGCAGTATAATTGAAGACGACGGATTTATCGATGCATTACTACTGTCTCAGAAGATAAAAGAAGACGAGGAGGAGCGAGATAATTGAGGAAAAATGCGTGAGTTAACTGTCGTTCACACCTTTGTCTCGCACACAGTTATATCCGACAGACGGGAAGTTATACGCGCGATGAATTGTGAAGTGATAATTTATGAAAGATTGTTTGAAAAATCAAATAGCAATTTCGTTTTGTGTGATTTTGGATGACATAAGCCGGTAGTTCTCGAAATAGGAAGATAAATCAGAAGATGATGCGTGACGGATATCGTAATGTATTGGATACGTCAAGTTTGAATTATGAAAAGTCGTTACAACGGTAGAAAAATGAAAAGAATCATTGAATTCAAATACAAAGATGTAATTCGAGAGAGAAGGTCAAGGCATAGGTCAAAAAAACGTGGCATACACCTTGAAGATAGCTCATCTCAATCTTTAAAAAAAAATTTGGTTTTCCCATCTTGTTCGCCGCGAATATGTTGTTGAGGCATACGTGTGATGTCAATATGACTAAAATATCATCCAACTAATCGGAAAAGTAAATAACACAATTCAGAGGCGTCTTAATAATTCGACCATGTTACACATTTCCCAAAGAATAATTAAATGCAAATGTAAATGTCGAGAAAAATCTAATAACAAAATCACAAAATTCGATTAGCGATAAAAATCAAATTATATTCATCGAGGCAAGGGTAAATTGTGAAACTCGCCTGGAAGTATTTCCATCCGCACAAACAATTTTTGTTTAAAAAAAAACATAAAATCGAAATTGCGAAACTCAACTAATATAATATCTTCATCCGGCTAAGATATTTCGTTTTTAGGAATCATAAAATAACTCAACAAACGTATCTGTATAAACGCAGTGTATAATATCATACATTTCAAAGCTCTCCGATGTAAATTCACGTCATTAATTAATTATTATCGATCACGAGACAGATAAATAACATCAGCGAGACCCACGATAAAACCTTGATATAGCCCCGAAAGTTTTTTTGACCCCCCCAAGTATATTCTTTCCTCGGTCACCTTGTCGAAGTGAACGTATATATATTTAGTGTGTGAAAGACACTAATTATAAGGTTAACGTTCGATCCTTTCTGCCCAATATCACTTCCTTGCTATACACTTGTTTTGAAGATTTTTGACGGATGGTCGCAAAGTTAAGGAGTATTTACACATCAAGGACAAGGATTTTTCAATCGCAAGGTCGCCAGCTTCAGTTTCTTCACCTTTTTTTGTCTATGAGATAATACGGTCGCTGTTTGCCTAGGATGATTGATAGGTACACAATATCGTGCGTATAATTGTTTGACTAATAGTACTCGATCAATTCACACCAAAAGTTGTATGTAATATAAAATACAGCTGAAAGTCAGTCGGGCAAAAGGAAAAATATTTTACGCTCGACGAACTCACAGCCACGCGAGAAAATTAGCATAGATATCACTCAATCACAGAGTGCTCTCTCGCCCTCGCAGTAGTAGTAGAAATCAAGCTTTGGCTCTAATACGCGAATTACGCTTGTTGCAGGCTAGAAATCTCATTACGCGGTTAGAGCTGGGATCGCGCGCGGCGCGAGAGATGAATGGACCGGACTCGTTTCCCGCTGAAGTGCAGGCGCGCGCGCCTCGTATAGAAATCGACCTGAATCGCCAATAGGACGCGCTTACTGTGTATCACTTCTCGTTTTGCCGCCAAACGGAAATATAGACAATGAAGCTACCCAGCAAGTGTGCCATTCTTCTTCTTCTTCTTCTGCTTTTCGATTTCTAAAACTAACGATTTGTTTGCTCAGCTGATGAGGACGCACGATCGGCTTCATATATATTGTGTTCGCTTTCACCTTGTAGCTGCAGTGAATTTGACGGGGACTAATTGCTAAACGGGTAGCTACGAGTTATTTGTAGGTGTATCTTGTTTTACATTGCTTTATGCGTGCTTGTGCGCGGGGTCAGCATGAGGATTCAATGTGGTGGTATTGAGTTGTTTGGAATATTATCTAGAGAGGAGGCATGTTGTACTGCTTTACGATCGTTTGGACTTTCAAAGTAATCAGGTTTAATGTGTATTGTTGAGCTTTGGTGTTGTTAGAATGGAGATTGGTTCGAAAGTTTCTTCATTCGAATGATAATCAGATTGGTTTTTTAATTTTGATTATAGTGTGAAATTTGCGACAATTAATTGGGCCGCTATCTTAATGATTTATCAAGTGTATAAAAATTAATCAAAGAAAATGAATGTGTTCTTCGAAGTTAAATAAATAAAGTGAAAAAAAAATTACCTGTAGACAAAAGGACCAACTTCCTGCAGCTTGGGTTTCTCTTGGAAATTGAGGAAATTCTCGGCATTCGTCACGTTGAATATGTACACTTTGGTGAGACGTACGACACCCGGCTTCTGCCAATATTGAAAGCTGAGCGAGCCGTTCCACAACCTCAATTGCTGTTGTAAAATCATAAAAGAGCTTTTTAGAATTTATGGGCCGAATTACAACTGAAAACCTACGCTACCGCCTGAGACGATTGAATAAGTGGATGAGATTTTCAGTACAGTCCGACTAATTTATGGACTAGGTTACTGAACTCGCGCTAAATTTTCATTTGAATACGAATTAGGCGGATAATTTATCGCGTGTAATCAGCTTGGCGCGCGTAAAGCGCGAGTTAAAGCATGTAATATTTATTACGAGAAGCAAAGTTTTATTAAATTCATTACCGAAGTTTAAATCTTCGTACTTTGTTGTGTAAGCATTTTATTCTAAAAACGTTACAAAATATTTCAATTAACATACCGAGTAATGAAGTAAAATCGAAAGTTTTAAATAACAAAGAATTAATTCTACTCTCGCGAATATTCAAAAGTTAATAACGGAAACGCACGTGCTCGAAGATTAACATACAAACACTTGCCGCTATATGTTTTTTTTTTCTTCATAAAAATCACGTTAAAGAGGCGTTCAATTAATCCGCGCAAAAGAAAGAATAAAAAAAGAAGAGGAGAAGAGTTGATTTACGAGCGTAAAATGATGCGTACGCGCACGCGAGGAGAGAGTTCTCGGCATGTAATTTCGCTCGTTTTACAATGGCGCGCCCGACTTCTTCATTCTTTTTTTTTTTCTCGCGCGCAAAGTGCTGTAATCTCAAGTTCACGCCTCGTGTATTTTCTCGGTCGGTAGCTGAGTTTTGCTCTGAATTAATAATGGCTTTCGAAAGGTGATTTCTGTATCGATATAGCTGAGAGAAGGATCAATTAATATATTTTTTTTATTCGAATACTTACTCTGAGAATGACATAATCGACCCATGGTATACTGCTGAGTATGATGCCTATTGTGAGGGCAAGCAGTCCGAAGAGTATTACCGCTATTCTACCTGGAATGCGCAAAAGAAAGAACCGAGTAATTAACAATGTCGATTACGTGATTTCAATCTAGGAAGTAATTGATTTAATATTTTTTTTTCTTCCTCTGGTGTGCGTTACAAGCTACCACCATAAGGATTATGTCACATCTCTCCGTGCTCCCCATATAAGAATAGGATAATCGCTTCGAAACGTAATTATGTTACTGTTACAAAGTCACTCAGGCGGACTCTGTTTTATTTTTTTTTACATAATTCATGCGCGTAAAAAACTGACTTAGCGATAATTTATAACAAACAAGCCTTGCGCGCAAAAATTTTTTATGAATTCCAAGCCACATCCATAAAGCGATACATAAACAGGAAGACTTTCACATCAATTTTCTCAATTCAAGCGCGCGAGAAAGATGCGCGCGTCCGCGCCTCTCGCTCGCGCAGGTGAAAGGAAATTTTATGATAAGAAGCTCGTAATCGTTAAATAGGACGCGCCACAGCGCTCACTTGACCGACTTTATACCCGATTCGACGCTTCATGACTCTTCATGCCGCCGCCGCCGCCACGCCAAACAAGTGCAAAATTGGCACAACCGCGCGACACCAAAGAACGCCACAATTATCCGGGCAAAATACGCTGGCTTGTTTGTTTTTTTCCTTGTCTTCCTTGGTTTTTGCGGGCTGTTCGGTTAGTGCACGCTAAATCAAGATTTTTCACGATGCGAGGATTTACGAGGTAAATGTCGCTTGTTTATCCTGCTAGAGATTTATTGATGGGAAGTGCGCATACCGAAATCGTTAGTTTCTTATAATGCGTTGGGTCAATTATAGCCATATAAATTCTCCACTGTAATTTATTAATTGAATTGACGTTTTGAAGTTATAATAAAGTGCTATTTGTAATCTTGATATATCTATATAACCGTTAATTTTCTAAAAATCCGTAAGAAAATTGTGTCACCGAAAAAGAGTCAAACAATCGCTAAAGGTGCGAAAAATCGCAAACCATCGAGCTCTCACCTGCAGCAACTCTCACGCTATAAAATGCAGTATCGCGTATATATCTGCCGCAACGATCGATACCATCAATAAATTCTAACGACTCAACTATTTAGGACAATTGCCCTTTCAACGGCGCTACCGGTTTTTTTTCCCCGGCTCACTGACTCGCGCGCGCGCAACGGGTAGCAAGGTCAGGTGTGTATGTGTGTATATAATATGTGTGTGAACGCGATGACTTCGCGCTGCTGTTGCTGCACGACATCCACACACGTGTGAGAGTAAAGAGTCTGGGTCGCGTGAAAAGGCTATAAATATATTCTCCCGTAATATTTCGCACGATTTTATCGCGATTTTGCTTGTGGCGGATTGTTATTTGGATTCGCGTTTTTTGATGAATTTTATTGGTTTAAGAGCATTTGTATATGTACATAATACAGATGTGCTAGTTTGATAGAATTGACGAGCAAGCTTTTGCAGAGTTGAGCGTCTTGTGTGCTATTTATTCGTTGAACGTTTGGTTTCTAAATAATATATATTGAGGTGCAAAAATTTTATAAGAATAGAACAAGGATGAGTTCAAAGTGTTAATTGACGTCCGTTTTTTTTTTTCGGAAACATCATTACTCACGCGTCGCGGTATTCCCGACGCGTATCCAAATAAATGCGTCACGCGTACGCTCAAAACGTCAAATATTTGTTATGAAAATACTTGAAATCCAGAATTATGCATACCGGCATACAAGAGATACATTTTCATTTTCAATATATCGTAATACGTCGATTCGCGAGAGAGCAAAGTATCGGTAACGCGAAAAATTGGAAAAAAAAGTTTATTACGCTAACTTGGCAAAGAAAAAAAAAGAAAAACGGAATCACAAACGTAGCGTAAGAGAATTTTCCCCTCGAAGCGCTTACATGCATATACGACTAACAAGCATAATCCTGTCTCGCGAGCTGTAAATTAAAGCTTGATTTTCTTTCACCCATAAACACAGTTGCTTATTAGAGGATGGGGTCGCGAGCCCGAGCGATAATGAGCATTTTAAAGGATCGTTAAAGTCTTGGGCGAGCATTAAAGTCAGTCATTGCTATAGGTGAATATGTCGTTTCAAGGATAATACCATACTCTATGATTTCACGAGCCTGACTCTAACGTAGAAATTCATTTTTTCCCCATGCGTTTAATGAGTATTCACGACGTGCCGTGACAAAACAAAAACACGCTTAATGGTAATAGAACGTTCTACTGTTAGAAATAAAATAGTTTTCAGTGTCACAGTTATTTTTAAGAGCTGAATGAAGTTTAATTGGAGACTCGAAGGTGCGCAGTTAAGATACTTTTTTTCTCGTTTTAAGAGTTAATGAAAATTATTCCACACTTATCAATGTTGTCACCTCGCTTGCTTTGATCGATAGGCAAACAATTTGTCTTTTTTTCTCGAGCTCGAACAGATAAAAAAGTATCCTCGAGCGTGTTAACACACTGTGCTCATTTGAATTTACATCCATGAAAGAGTGTATATATACTTTTCAGCTCGCTTGTTTACCTGACAAAAGCCTATGTAATAAGAGCGCGATTACGGTGAATCAATTACACCAAAAAACAATCCGGAAGAAGGATTATACTGGCCGACTTCTTGATTTTATAACAATCAATTTCTCCGTGTTTCTGTGTGTGTTTATATACTTTCACGAATTGAATCTAATTCGCACAGACGTAATACCTGCGTGTCTTTGTGTATGTGTCAAATATCGAAGTAATCATCTCTTCCCACAACCCCTCGTTGATATGTAATTTTACGTAAAGTTGCGCAATGCGTGCACTTGGCAAAATTTTCTAGACATTTCCGATTTTCGGACTCTGCGCGTGCGTGTCTATGTATACGTGTGTGTTTGCTAGAGAGTTGCCCGGGAAAGTCATTCCAAAGGAAAACGTAACGTACACACGGGAAAAACCGCGTAACAAGTTACGCTACTGCCACGAGAGAGAGAAAAAGATCGATGTAATGTCCATTACACTACAAAAAAAAGTTCTTAAATTAAGTAGGTTTGTTCTCAAAATAAGTATGCAGCAATTTTAGGAACTCGCTCGTTTTCAACTAAGGAGCTGCAAAAATGATCTGAAAATTAATAGGTTTTGTCACTTAGGTCAACAAGTGTTCGGAAAAAAATGATTGAGCCTTATAATTATAATTAAGCAAAATAAAAACGAAAAATAAAAAACTTCTTGAATTTGCTGCATACTTAAAATAAGAACTTTTTTTTGTAGTGTAGTTCACGGGATTCATAAATAATTTTGTGGAGTTCTATTTTTTTTCTTGAAGCTCTATGAGACTTTTGAGCGTATTTTGTCTATAATTATTAGATTTCTTGATTTTACATCTTTCACTCGAATTCATAATTCCGGAGATATTTTTCATGTATGTCAATTTGGAGCGTGAGTTACTTCTTCGAATATATCGCTGAGAGGCTTTTCACGAACGTACAGACAATTAGAATGTCACTGCTATGGCATTTTTATTCGCATAATGAGCGATGATACTGTCGTGTTTAAATTTCTCTTCGATTTTTTTTCCAATACATTCCAACATTTTGCGTTCCCAATGAAGATTGTGTTAACTATCATGGTTCATGCTTCGAGAAATAACAAAATTCCATTAATTATTGTAGTTGAAAGCGCGCGAGAGAGGATTCGGTTAATTTAATGGAATACGTACGTGAGTACGTATATACTTTTTGAAGATAATGCGTTATACTGCACACGTGGCAGTAAATTTTCCAAGTCGGACATTACATCTACGCGAGAATTTGAGATTTTTATTTCGCGTTGCTGTCTCGTTGGCGTTTAAAAATACGCATATTTACAACAACAAAAAAACTACAAAAATTTCTCCGAAAAATAAGAATAGTATTTATAAATCCCGATTAGTCAACATTCAATAAAAAAAGCAACCGCGCGGACACCAAAGAAAATGCAAATCCTTCTTTCGCACGAGGTGTTGCTCGCGCACGCGCATTGCGCAAAGCATCGGTATACGTGGACAAGCTCCCGTCGTCCGTGTCAAAGTCCGAAATTCCCCGGTCGGGCGGGCGGAAAAATTTGCAATCGCGTGTTCGTGAAAGGCGGCAAGGTCGCCGCCCGAAAGTGCGCGTCGCGTGGCCCTGACTTCGATCTAACTGTGAAACTCGCAGCGTTGTAATGGTCCAAAAGTACTTGCGGGGCGTGTACCTTCATTTTTTCTTATTTGTCGCCACCAACGTAAGACAAGGTCGAACAGGTGGCGGCACGATGATGATACACCGCGTATATAATACCAGTGACGAAATTTTTTTTTCTCAGGTGCGTTTTAAAAAAATCCGGGGTGAACTTGTCCTTTCGCGAGGTCGTTATTGTATACTTTCTTCTTCTTTTTTCTCCTCATGGACTATGCGTCGATTATCTCTCGCGGATGAAAAATATTTCGCTGAAAGCTTTCTTTGCGTGAAAGGTAATCGGCAAACATCCCTGCCTTTTTTTTTTATTCAGAAACTACAAGTCCTACTGAGCTACTTTGATGTGCGCTCGGCGACGATTTCACGCATCGCACAACCGGAGTCTGCGGATACAAAAACTTCACGCAAGTGCGAATGCAGATTTTTTATCGCCCGCAAAAGCTACGAAAACGCGAAATTACGGTTAGAGCTTGTATCGCCATTTGATTTACATGTCACGTTAAGAGCAAACGTGATGTTGTATACGCCGACGTTGAACGACATGTGATGTTTTTTTTTTCTCTCGCGTACCTATCAGGCAATGTGCAACTTTGTCCGGTTAATTTTTTACCGATCGATGTAAGTATCTATTAAATAAAGTCATAAGTATAGTAGTATCAACGGGGTACGATTTGAATTATTCATGCAAATTACTCTCGTGAAAAAGATCGCACGAATGTCTTACAATTAATTTGAAGACTGGAATCAATATAGTATTTTTAGCGTTCATTGCGTAACTTTGTTGAATTAAATTATAAAACACGAGGAAATCCAAGCCAAAATAAGAAAAAAAAACGACGCGAATTAATGTTTGTATATCCTTAAAGATAAACCGATAAGATCGTATGTAATACTTGAATTTTATTACTTATAGTACCACGTTCTAAAAGAGCATTATTTAGCTACCTGTAAGTATAAGATCGGTGTAGCTATTTTTTTTTCTCTCTCTCTCTCTCTCCGATTTAATCGAGCCGAAACAATCAGTTGTAACCAGAGACGTATCAATAGAAAACGGCCCAAGCACGTGAAAGTACAGTAGCACGTTATAGCCCGAGAGCACACACAGGTGTGCGCTAGCTCGTGTGCTTACGAACTCCGCACGCACGAGTTAAGAGATAATGTGTCTCGACTGTGTGGATTCTGCAACTGTTATACAAAGTTAAATGACTGCGCGGGGCGCGGATTGCATAAACTTTTTCTCTCTCCTTTTACTCACGCGTTCGCAGCAGGCAATATTGGTTAATCGCGGCTCTTTTAGCTTTTCTCGATCTTCTCGAAGCGCGATGAGCTTTGCGGTTGTATTGTCGCGTCGTTTACCACGGATTCAATATTAAGTGCTGGTTTGATTTGCGGTTTTTCCTCTTTTTTTTTTTTGCTGAGATAGTGAGCAGGATAAAAAAATAATTCTTTTTTTGTGATCGGATGGATTTATGGGATTGTGAAGATATTTTAAGAGATGACTTGCATGAATTTTGGAAATAACTGGAGATTTATAATGATTTTTATCTTATGCTTCACGAGACAAAATTATCCTTATATGAACATTCCAACAAATATTAATATGCCGCGTGTGTGACTCACGAGTTATTTTTAATGCCTTAAACGGTCGAAAGCTGCAAAATTTCGTAACAAGACGTTTAAAGCTCATTACGCGATCACCGAAAATTCGATAACACAATGCTTGTGTGTCTCCAGAATAATTCAAAGGAACGATTGATTTTTCGTCTCATATGTAACGTACATCGACGACCGTGGGACACAAACGAAAAAAAAAGAGAGAGATGCATTTACCAATCGCGTTCTTTCACTTTTTCTATATAATATCTATCTCCTCGCGCGCTCGCCTATTTTTTTTTATCTTCTCGTGAAATAATTATGATACATAATGTCCAATTATTACGCAAAGCTATTGTCGTGTCGAAAGCGTACCAGCTCTGGAAATTTATGAAACGGGCGGATTTTGGCGGTATACGTTTTTATGGGCGCGCGCGCGCAGCTCAAACGCTTTTTTTTCTATCACACAGCAGTATAGCGTTGCCAATATGACGTAACGAATACGCATTCTATATGTTTCACATGCACAGCAGGAAAGATCATACCGGAGAAGAAAAAAAAAATGAGCGTCAACAAATATTCATAGAAAATTGAAGAATCAATAAGGAAAAGTGAGATATTTAAATTTTTAGACAAGAGATAAAAAAAATTACGCGAGTTTGTTTATCAAGGTTAATATCATTTCTTTCGCGCGGAAGTGACATATACGCGGTTTATTGTAAAGTATGGCGCGCGGGGACTAATATCAACAACCCGCGAGAGAAGATATCATACGTGTACCTGCTCCGTCACGTAGGCATCGTTATCCTTGTATCTTTACACAACCTAGCACATTTGTCGTCGCTTTATCCACTCGCTCATGAACGAGTTAAAAGCCTTTATTTCACGGAACCAGTTGTATAATGTGATTTTTATTAAAGAATCACGCGCAACAACGAAAATTATATCGTTGCGTTCAATCGCGTATGTTAATAAAAAAAAATTGATTTTCTTCGATACTCAATGACACGTCGTGCTTATAAAGAAAGTCAAAGCGAATATAAATAAAAGTGTAAATAATTTTAAAATATTCACGCAAAGAATATAAAATATAAAGAATATAAAATATACTGCTAATGAAGGATATCACGACAGGTATTCTCGTGTACAAACTCTTCCGTAAACAAAAAAAAAAGTGTACGTTATTCTCGCTTAACTATCCAGGAAATATATTATCAACCTGTTATAATCGCAACGAGAACAAGACAGAAATTCCCCAAATTGTCAAGATTAACATGCCACGCGCGAGATCCTGTTTGGCAAACAAAAAAATTAAAAATTTCGTTCGAAATTTCGCAAGTTCGCGCGCGTTTCGTCCGAAATATTCATAGAAACGCGAGATTTATAATACGCAGGTTTTTTGTGAGACTTTCGCAGGGAATTCGAATTGTCGGTTACGGGCGGCATAAAAAATAATCGTCGATAAAAGTAAATGATCGATTTCATCAGTACGCAGAGAGGCGGACAATCATTACAAAAGTAAGTAGAACACCTGTTATATATTTCGCATTACCCCGAAAAATTCTTTTGTTTCGCCTTAATCTCGACAGTAGTGAGAAAGAAAAAAGAAATTAAAATCAGGATACTAAATTAACGCGTACACACACATATCAGGTATCCGTGATTGGCTGCTGCTGCTGACCGTGTGGCAATGGTTTTCTCTCGGATACATATCGTTTTTTTTCTCTCTCTCTCTCTCTTCGCTCGGCAGTAACGTTTCGCAAAAGCCCCAAGGTAAAGTCCGAAATTCCTCGCGTGTTGATCATTGAGAGTGCCGGCCGCGGCAGTAGCCACAGCGCGGCCACTATACGGAAAAATTACCTTTCCAAGTGCGGTTGATCAACAGCAGCAGCAGCACCACCCGAGCAACACAGCTCTCTCGGTATACGCGGTCGCCGAGCGCGAGCCGCAAATATAAAAACCGCTAATTATTCCCTCGAATCAATTTTTCATTTTCGGGTGCGTCAATTGGCATTTGCGAATGCACTGATTTTCTTGTTACTCGCTCGGATCTGGGTCAATTGGCAATGAGATTGTAATTACGTAATTTGCCTTTTGCCATGAACAAAAATAAGCCACTTTGGAATTTCCACGGGAAATTATTCATTTAACGTATTAACAAAAGATCTTTTTGCAAAAATTAGTCTTAATTTTTTTTTTCAGATTTATTATGATGATGCATATTATGAAAAATTATGTAAAATTGTTGAGTTCTTTAAGCTGATGAAACCTTTTAAACGTTCTTGAAAGCTTATACATAATGTCATCTGATAACCGGGTTAAATAATTAAATCATCAGTCAATCAATCAAATCATGACTAAAACAATAACATTTCAAAGTGTGTATTATACAAGTTATATAATACACAAAAATCCTGAATAAGCGTTCGCGCGAGCTTTCAGACGAGACTTTCCTCGTCAATAAAAGATATAACTTACAATCAATTACACAAAGTCATTATACTCTATCTGATCAAGGTATAAAATCCAATGTTTACAATTACAAATCCATTACGTATCCAATAACAGGTTCACTCGCAAAGCTCGCAATAGTCCAGCGACTCTTGACAATGTGCCATTATCGGATAGACTCGTGCAGGGCGCACACATTTTTCTTATGAAACGCGCGCTTTATAATCGAGCGATTTTATGTAACGCGATCTAAGGAACTTTCATCCAAGATTATCGATACTTTTGCAAAATTCGCAGCACGAGGCTGCGGTCGTGTATATCGCGTCTGTGTAAATATGCGATTGCATCTAAAACAGCTTCCAGCGCGTGCAGCATGTGCTCCTTTGTTTTTGCGAATCGTCTCGTGTCTGATTTGATTGTTATAGATTTTGTTATCTGTATGCAGACTATTATTGAAGTATTTTTTATTTTGAATGGAAGATTCGAATTGATTTTAGTAAAAAATTATTGGGGTCTTGAGTTTAATATTTTTCAGTAATTTCTGTGAGATGAGAAAGTAAGGCAAATGGTGATAATGAAAGTTTTTCAATCCCACTTTTTATTTGATTGTTAAATTAGTATGTCAATGTTTACAGATAATTTTTTCTTCAAATTGCACATCATTTATACTCATTATCATAGTAGCATAAAAATGAAGCATCTTTGAATCATTCGATCAATAAAACTTTATAATGTCAATTTGCCGGTACATTATCGTAAATTGACTTTCACGTGAAAAGTTCCAAACCGAAATTAATATCACCATGCAAAAAAAAAAATTTTTTACCAGGAGGCACTCAGTAATTCAGTCGTTCCATTTTACTCATACGCCATTAATATTTTGCTCGAAATTTCGCGTTCGATGACCTGATTCTCGGCCGAGTCGAAACGAGGTTGTAAAAATTTGGCTATTTAGGCATACAAATCGAGCGCCTACACTGATAACCCCGTCGCGCGATTATAGTGCAACATATGTCGGGCGTCATAATACTGATATAATCGCATTGCAACTGGATTATATACTTCTGTAAATAGATCAAGCGTCTTTTTCTCGTCGAGCTTTCAAAATAAATCACGGTTACGCAAGTGTTTTCATTATTGGAATTATCTCGTATTACGCATCAATTAATTTTATAATTTAGACTACGAGCTTGCATCTTTTTTTTTTGTCGATAATCATCGAATAAACTACGATAAATAAGGTCACGGGAATCAGGAGATTAAAACTACTTAAGATTAAAGATAGAAAATATCGAAAGTTTTTCCTTTCTCGTGGCTTTCAATCGCGAATATAATTTTGATAAATTACAACTGTAGTCGTGATATATAGATACAAGGAGTCGCATAAAAGTATCGCCTGAGAAGTATATAAGCGTGGCGCTGTTGAAAATTGCATCTGCGGCGCAAAGAGAGAGAGAATCGAGAGGAAATTGAATAGCGTGAAAAGATGATGATGTAGCGGACTCGGCTTGCTGCGAGAATGTTAATCGGAACGTATTATAGTTCTGTCGGTTAACCGTGCATTCTAACAGTATATACATATGTGCAGTTTTCCCATTATATCCTCGCAACAAAAAAAAAGCACGAAAGTCACATAAAAGATGTCAGTAGGTCGAATCGCTGCTGTATTTACTTTTTGGGGGCGAATTAAGGGCCATTGCGTCAGAGAAATTACATCGAATGATATGATAAACTTTGGAATTAATGTTATTTTACGCTGCGAGTGAGACGCCACTGACGTGGCTTACTTTCCGCAGGTTAATATGCTTGCGAAGGTACTTTGTTTTTACGATACTGTATGGAATATATGTGACTTTAAAAACAAAATTCACAAAAGTAACAACTGAAGGCTCGTTATTTTTGGGAATTACTGGAATAATATCTTAAAAGCCTTTGATACCAGTGACTTATCGAAACATGTGATGTGTTGTTATCTGGAATAAAGTGAACATTTGTCAACAGACAGATATTCGAAGTTACGAAAAGCGAATTGTTTTTGCATGGAAATTGCATTAAATTATCTATGAGTATAGACGTCGAAGTGTATATATGAGGTAACACTGAATAATTTCTTTCTCTTTTCAATTATTTTTCAAACGCTGCAAGCTGCTTAGTAATTATGCGAAACAGGCATCCATTACAAATTATGATTAATGTCTATAGTCAAGTAATTCAATTAAAATCTCATCGACACCTCCCTCATTGTATTCAGTATAATAATTATCTCGATGAGAGAGAAATCCACTTAAAAATTAAGCGAAATACCACTCATTTTTACACAAAAGAAAAATGCTCATATTTTTTCCTCAAACATACATCACCTCATCCATTATCAGATTCGCGTGATTATATCGCGATACACATTAAAATCCAAAACCGAATTAAATTAAAATTAAATTCACATAATGTTAGTCGGACGTTTTCTAATTCCCATGCCGAGAGGAAGGAAGGAAAAAAAAATAACCAGTTTCATCTCACGATTGTCTATTTGATTTTTCCTCGGCTCCTACTATACGTGACGAAGATGGCTTGCGGCCGATTAGGATTAGTAAGACGCAAATTATATGGGCAGTTTTTCACGACCTTTATGGAGGACACTTTGGGGCCGTATGTACAAACGAGAATCAGTCATCTTGATTGATATCAAACACAAAAAACATGCAAAAGCTGACCTACAGTGTACGAGGAGAGGAAAAAAAATTGCATAGAAAGCGTAGTGCTAATTAGTCTCTCTCTCTCTCTCTCTCTCTCTCTCTCAGCTCTGTGTCTTGTGTGTATCCTCCGTATAGTCGCGAGCGCGCCGCGTCAGGTTCCTTCATTCAAGAGAGGCGCTTTTATAGAACAGGATATCGTATCGGCGTTTACGGTTCTCCGTCCTTTTTGCTTTCTCTCTCGTGCAACGTCATCGTCGACACACACTGCAAGCCAACACATCCCATATATATACCTCGAGCGACTTGCATGTAAACCCACTGACTGACATTATATGACTTGAAGATAATCAATGAAATGCTAAGTGTTTTTGCCTGATTTATCCTCTGATCATGAATTATATGCACATTTTCACTCGTTTTAGCTTCTATTGAATTTTTATTTTTTAATTTAGAAAATTCAGGCGATTGAGATTTGAAATCTAAAGTGTTTGCGGCGATCAATAGATATAGACATTGTCTCTTAGAGAAACATTAGTTTCACAGGTTTGATACCGTTGCAAATGTCATGTTCATATCTAGCGTATGGCCTTGTAGGACACGACCGTTCGAACTTCTCTGTAATCTACTTCGATATAATGATTGAGCGCAAATCGCGAAACCGGCTCTTTCTCTCGATATATCCTAACATTAGGTATGTTATACGTCGTTTAATGCACTTGCATTTTGCGTATTATTCTGCTACCGTGTCAAACGACTTTTACCGCAAAAAGATGATACGAACACTTGATTGCTAGTAGCGATGACATCAAAGAAAAAAAAAGAGTACTATGACGTTGCGTACAAATAAAACATATTCCGCAGACGACCGAAGCAAGAAACTCAACGACTGCGATTGACATTCAATTGACACTAAGAAATCAGCATAATAAGTTGTTGATCGTAGCGCGCACTCGGAAGTTAGACTATACGCGACTCGATGTTTTGTCGACAGTCTAGCGCATCGAATTATAAACCGTAAAAAGTGAAAACTCCGTTTTCTTCCTGCAGCATTGATAGTTTTAGTGCTTCGCGTTTATGATTTATCGTCGATCTTTATACACCGAGACCTTGAAAAGTAGTATACTCAGGTGATAAAAATTTTTTTTTGTTCGTGGATATAAATCGCAAGAATGCTCGAGTTTATTTATTTATTTTTTTGGTAATTTCATTGATAATTCGCGAATAGCATCGACGCGACTGACAGTAACCCAATTTCTATAATATCCTGAGCTTTCGAAGAATTTCATCGGCATAAGCGCTAGTTTATCCATAACTCATGCGGTTCTGCAAACGGAAAGTCAATAAATCTGCCATAATAGAGTGGCAAATCATCGTGATTATTTGATGAATTTCCATCGTTACTGCTTCTGTATCTCATTTAGCTTTAACGCTCCGGCATCTACAATTACAATCTCATTAACGCGCTTACACGATAATTTTCGATTAGCCGCATGATTAATCACTCGTCCCCGATTGTCAGAATGCTTTAAGCAAATACTTTATACGGTAATAACTCCATCGCGTACACGCGACTCTTTTTTCCCGTGCCACTTGTCATAATCACCGCGTGCGAGCGTTTTGGCTTTCTTGATAATGATGATGACGACGCTCGTGCAGAAAGTGCACAGGTCGGAATTTATGAATTTTTGTGAAAGTGATCCGATGTTGACCCTGAACATCTGCGACACACGTGACGTACAACGATGAGAGGATCATAAATAATGAGGAAGATATTTTATCGGCGGAGGTTTGACCTACTGACATTGGCAAAAATCGTGGAACTATGCTGGGTTTCTGGCGAAAAATTTTATCGCTGATTAACGGCACCTGCTGGCCCTTCTTTGTATTCTGTTTCATCTTTCTTACCGTTATAATCGAAATTTCATAAATATTCATCTAGAAATCTCGTGCATATGATTTCATAGCTTGATTCGGTTAAGTTATAGTTTTTTTTCCTGGACGACTTCGATTTCATTAAAAATTTTTTTTTTGTCTAAGATACACCAATCTCGCCGTCGAATCTTTTCGTGACTCAAACCGACTGAGTATATATGGGTCATACATAGCACCTTTTACGAGAGAGTAAAAAATGAAAGCACGCAATCGTAATTTATTAGTACACAAAAACTTGCATTTACTAATTACGTTAGAGCTGAGTTTTTATCAGCCATTATCGCATAATCGTTAGATCATACGAATATATTATTTATGTAATTGAATGATTTTATCACTTTTTGAACTATTAGTATTCAACATAGTCATTAAATGATCCAAATGCATTTTTTTATGACATTTTAAGCTTCTTTTTTTTGTTTCATTGAGTTATGAGATTGATTTTAGTAGTTTCTTTTAAAAGCACTGAATTTTTTTTTTGCACAAATTAATTGATAGATCATCTTCTAGAAGACTACATTATAGTCAATGCATACATTACTCCACAATATTCTATTAAAAGAATGATTTTCCAATGCAAATTGAAAGAAAAACTAAAACATAATATGCCCAACGGCTACACAATAACAAACATTTCCATACTAGCAATTATTTCTCGCGATATCCACACCGTCGAAGAAACTTAAAAGAGTAAAAACTAATTGCCATAGTCGCGTACGCCATCACGAAAAAAAAAAACAGTAGCATAATGGAATTTCATTTCGTACCGAAATTATCATCGAAATAAAGGTAGACGTGCTGTGTCGCCGCGCAACCGCAAAAAAAATCGTAAAAGCTGTTGGAAATGACGAATCGTCATCCTTGGCGTGTCGCGATATCTCGCGGCAAGACGAGAGAGAAAGATACACTCTCTCACGAGTGTGAAGGAAAGGTGCCGTTATAGGTCGGCACATTAGTGTGTTATGCACCACCGATCCTCGCGGCGCTCGCTCGGCTGCTGTCCTCGATTATATATAGTTTGCATTGACTTCGAGCCGCCTCTAAACTACTTTCCTTAGTAAATCGCTCTATCTTTCGACTACTAGCTACTACCTGCCGATGTAGTGTTTATACCATTTGAGTATAAAGGGAAAGAAAAAACTATTGAGAACGAAACGAATCCATATTACATTTTTACGTTCGAGAGGTGAAGATGAGGCAAGAAGTTTGGCTTACTTTGCGACGAATTCGACGTTTTCGATAGAATCTTTGCACTTTTGTGTGGAATGGAAAGCCGAGAGAATGGTTTTTGCGTAGATAAAGTTTTTTTGCGTGTGTGTTTTTTTTTGTGTATCTACGATTGTTCGAGAGCCGCTATGAAAATGAGCTCTGAATTCCAATCTCGAGTATTATCTGCTTGAACTAGTTCAAGTTTTTCGTTGGAAAAATCGAATTATCTCTCGGGTCTCCTGCTGCATCACGACAATTTCGCCACTTTATTACAGAGGTTATTCATTCGAGAAAATAAGCGTTATTGCATTACCGTTATCTTTACCGTATGCGTCAATCAACAAATGAATTCTCTTACTATTGATAAGCAATAAAAGTATCAAGCTCAGACGAAATTTATCGGTGATAAATACAAAGATCAACGACGACGACGATGAGCTCTGACAAATGAGAAAGCGATCCTCTCGGCAACAGCATCGTAAAGTCGAACTAAAAAAAAAGCTCGCTCAAGCACACATAACGAGGTTTACAAACAAATACAACACCTTGAGCCAACAACTCACTCAGCACTCACACACACACACACATACACACACGCGCGCGCGCGCGAGAACAAAAAGAAAATTCCGCAAAGTAAGAAGAAAAGAGAAACGTGTGAGCGCGGGAAGATGCTGCAGCAGCAGCAGAGAGTGCAATTATCGAAAGTAGTCGATAGTATAGGCGCGAATGTGTGTCACGCTGTTGTAGGCTTTTCTAATCTTTCCGCGGACATTCTAAAACGGAAAACGTGTGTGCACCTTATACACTCCGCCATCTTCGAACTGAAACTGTATCGTGTATAAATCGTCATTCGCGCGCGTGTTACGTCGCCCGCGCGCGCGAGTGCACGTATGTATGATCGTGCTTTCCGGAAGTTACGCGAGTGCGCGCACTTTTACCAAGATTTTTCTTTTCTTTTCGAGAGAGATGAGAGAGAGAGAGAGATAATCTGTTATATCAAATGAGCACACACAGTTTATATGAAAGTGGGTTGAGAACAATTTAAACTCAATTTCGGTGCACGATCGTTTACTTCGTGTTTATTTTTCAGCAAAAATATATATCGACACGTTGAGGCTTTTTCACACACATTTACACACGATTATATCATACGTGTTTAGTTAAGTAATTGGTCGCGTGCACTAACTTATAGGAGCGGCACCATGAATAAAAGAAATCAAGCACTATAAATATCCATTCTCCGGCTCCGAAAATAACCGAAAATACTTTTTTTTATTATCCAAGACGTCGTTAATTGCATAATAATAAAGCTTCACATTATACAATCCAGACACACAGGCAACAGCAGCAGCATTACCCAAATAACTCTCCAATCAGCGACTCTTGACCTCTCTCTCTCTCTCTCTCTCTCTCTCTTCTCGTTGGTGTTGCATAATAAAGCGTCACCTTTAAATTACACTCCTACACCTCGCCATAGAATCTAAGCTTCTGGTATATTCTTCGTGTGCCGCTTTGCTACCTGTGCGCATGTGTACGCAAACATTTTTGAGATCACTTTCACTCTCTCACTCTCAACGCGGTGAACCGGTCGCGACCACCATCCACGCCGCGCTCGGAGAGAGAAGAGAACGCGGTGCCCCGCGCGCGATGTAAATTAACGAGGTCCAGCGAAGAAGAAGATGCGTTGCGTGCCTTTTGTTCGTGATTGATCGTTTACTCGTTAATTGGGTTAAATGCTGATTATTAATTTTTTTTTTCACTTTGGTAGGGGAATTTTTGTTTGTTTGTTTTTTTTTTTCGGGAAGTGCGAGAGGCTTGTTAGTGAGGATGATGAATAATTGCCCCGTCGTTTTAACTGCAATTTCAATTTTGCAATTTTTAATGAAGGATTTCGTACGAGTTAATGCGACAGTTATCGCGAGTTAAAATACCTGTGAATTTTAATTATTACTGACAATAGGCGTGCTGTTGTTGTTTTTTTTTTTGCGTAAAAGCTAATTTAATCTCTAGAGTCCAATCCATCGTCGAGTGTGTGACCCAAATAACAGCAGTGTGTTTCAAAAACTCTATTACAAAAATCAATATATAAATCGATGTGTCGGTAAACACACGCCCGTAAAATATATCACGTCCTAACACAATCGACATCGCAGGGTTGGCAATTAACTTCTTCGATGCATTGTGAAAAAAAATAAAGCTGTATATAATCGATTAGACGAACAAAAGCCATTAGGAATTTTGGAATGAAAATCCCGAGAAATTGGTTGTTACGCAGTGTATGGTGGAGAGAAGCTTCTCGTACGTTGAGTGACTTGCATCGTTAAAAGTCTCTCGGCTCCCATCGTGTTATTTCTTTGAGTTATCGCTCGTTCTCACCCACACACACACAGACACACACACACATGCAGGTTGTATTATATCATTCTTTTCTTTCCCGCGCCTGATCGTTACTTCATTGTTTCACTTTCGGAACAAATTACTTAAGTATCGTAAATCAGCCGGGACTATAAAAAGATAACGTTTCTTTTACATCTCAATCTCGCAAGCTTTTTAATGTCTTTTTAATGTGCGTTTAAAAAATTGTGCTTCGGATTTTTTTTATATTCATGAATATTCGTATACATGATTGTTTTTTTTATATAAAATTGATTTTCAAATAAAATTCACAGAAGGTAATATGTCTGTCGGCGACTTATACAAATTTAAGCTTACAATCGTACACACACATCAGCACACTGACCACACTCAGCACCATGAAACAGCGGATCTTTGAATATTACGGCTATGTCGTTACGTGCACCCAGTCGTCGAGTCATTCACTTCTTCTCTTACGAAAGGAGAGGTACGCCTCTCTCTCTCTCTCTCTCTCTCTCTCTCTCTCTCTCTCTCTCTCTCTCTCTCTCTTTCTCTCTCTCTCTCTCTCATCGACACTTGGCTGTCAAGGTTATTATATGTGTTATCAAATCTGAACGATTTTTAATTATACATATACACGAAGGACTGCTACAAATTCAGCCTTGCGACGTTTATTTCTTTTTCAAGATGATGAGTGTCATAATTAGCCTTTCATAAATTTTATCGGCGATCTATATTTGTCAGATTGAGTTGTAATAATTTGTACGTAATTGTGATATTGATGCAGTTAATACTTTGCACATATCTCTTGGTGATCTTACTTTGCAACATTTTGCTTGTACTTACACGTGAAATGTCAACGAGTGGCTAATCTGAGAACACGTAAAAAGCATTTGTACAGTGACTTCACTTGACTTATGATAATCTTCACTTGGAAGAAAATTAATCACGCATGACATTTTTTTTTGCAATGTTATTTGTGACATTAAAAAAAATTTTTTTTCCTCAAAGAAAGTTGAATATTGCAGAAGAAAAAAAAACTGGATTTTTTCAAAATCGAAGGACGCGTGTCGTTGACTCTTAATTAAGCGAAGGTGAATCTCTTTTCTGCGCTTTTGTATTTTGCAAGATTGTAGTTATAAAACTTGAGTCGGGGATTAACGTCTGATTGTGTGTTGCAACGGTACTTTTGAAACTCCTTTTTTTCGATAGTTTTTCGGTGAAACGTGCGAAATTTCTTGAGCGACAATCAAATCGTGAAATCATCTTTAAATGTCTGAGCAGTAAATTAATTTAAACAAAAAAGGTGAGAATTTTTTGCTTGAGTAGTTATTAACTTTTCAATGGATATTTAATTTCCAGAAGGGTAAATAATATCAAGTATAAATCACGAGATGATTCATTCGCGTATAGATCCGACTTGATAATTTCGAGTAAATCATCAATTATACACATCAATGTTTTCGAGTATTTCAAGAACGTCAAAAGGCTACTCAACCTCTCCATTAAAAGTAGAACTATCATTCGCCGACGTTTTACGTCTCATATGCTCTCAACCAGTAGTTAAAAATTTTCCTATTTCTGTCGAGTGCGCATGCTGAAAATATGCAGTTTGCTGCTCTTTTATCGCGTCAATCTCGTATAGTTTAACGATTATCATGAAAACATCAGGGACATTTTTTTCGAACCTCGAAAATGGATTGTTTACACAGAAAATGTACTTGACAGATAATTTTCATTCAAATCGAAACAAGGATGTCATATATCTATGATACAATCAATCTCGATACGAAATAGTCTCTCGTTTTTTTTATTGCGATTTTCGTACGTCATATTTCAGGGCAACATGCAGATTTCAAGTTTACGCACGCGCGCGAGGATTTCGTACTAAAAATATAACGAAACATAGCCGCGAAGAAAAGTAAGTGATCGCCTTGAGTAACAAAGTATATGTACACGTACGTAAGCTCGCAAAATAAAAATCATCAGATATGTGAGTTTTCACTATACATACGAAACGCCGGAAACTCCGTCGGCCGGAAAGACGCGCTGTCGCTCGTTAGTGGTAATGGTAACGAAATCGTGCGGTTTTCGCTCGCGCTTGGCCTGAATTTCAAGCTTGTGTAGCGAGAGTAAACTTTAACTTTCGTATTTAATGTTTTTTTCACTCGGAGAGAAATATATCTACTGATGATAGGTTTGTTCATCGAGGAAAATTTTTACTTGCACATCGTGATTATTTTTTTTAACACGAAGAAAAAAAAAGTAAAACATGTGTGCTTGTATTAGGTAACGGCCATGAGGTGTGCCACGTGAGAAACTAAACGCCAAATTATTAACGCCCAGCGGTACTTTTCAACTTCCTCATAAACGGTGGTTAAATATATTGCGATTGGTGTATTATTATGTGCTTCGAAGTTTCGTTTTTCAAGTTGCTTTTGAAATGTCATCCAACTCGCACGTTTTTCATTTACCGCTTTTGCAACACTGTTGCACCTGCTATTTCGCTAATGGATGAGTAAACAACACGAGGATTCCGATAAGTCAAGTTCGACGTTTGTTTTTTATTTTCGAAATCACTCTGGCATTATTGAAATTTATAGTTTGTTACATAAATTTTTGTAATGTACTGTGCCAACATCAAATATAATTAAATGACGCCTGATTTTTGGGAAAATGATTTTCAATGACAATGTTTGGCCAACAAGTCAGAAGATTGAGAAAAACAGTTTTTTATGACGTTAAAAACCAACAATGAATTTCAGGTTCGAGTATTTATTACGCACGAGTTGATGAACGTGAACAACACAACAATCGTATCTAAAAAGACTCGACAGCCGAAAAAAAACTCGATAATACCGCGTTTCAAAAGAAAGATCCACGTAACGATGAGATAATCCCACCGTGCAATCAATATCAACACATCAATCAATCAAAATGGAATCTACAACACCGAAAAAGTCGTTGACGTCGCGTCTGCTATCTTTTTTTCTCGTCTTGCATTGACCGAAACCTTGAAAACATCTACCTTCCGGCTTAATTCGATTCCTGGTAATAATTTAATAAAAATTCAGATATTACAACTACATTGCATTTTTATGATTAACGATCCAGAACCTTTCCATGTGTGTTCAGGGCCAACGCGAGAATAAAGTAGTGTGGTCGATGTTCCGTCCGACAAGCCCGGGGAATCCCCGAATAACGCGTATGCACGCACGTCCAAGAGATTTTTTTTGTCTACGTGGACGATTAATAAAAAAAAGCAAATTTATTGGATGAGTGGACGGACATTCTTTTACCGTGGATTTTTCCTATAATGGAGGTTTACCAAATGTGATTTTTGTGTGTGGTTGATTGACCGAGAAAGAGAGAACCTGTTTAATCGTGCCGAAACATTCACCGCAGCGCGCCGCGGCGTCATAAACAAGGCTATTTGTCAATATTCTTTTTTTTTATTTGCATTTCAGGAAGTTGTAAATGTTTGGAGGATTTACGTTTTTTTCTACCTGCGAATTTTTAATTAACATTCATAAACCAAAAATTAATGCTCGTCCGATTGTTCATCATGCGCGTGAATCCGATGTTTCCTTATGCGATCAATCATTATAAATCGCCAACGAAATAAATCTGAATTTTGGCCAAAAAATAAAGAAAAGAGAAACCCCTATCATGCATTCAAAGTCATTTAATATCAAGACGTCGCATATATGACGAGATCCTTAAAAAAACACACTTTTCTGGGGTCTAGAATGGCAAAAAATTTTTTTAATGCTAAGGCTTCCGGACCTTTTTTCTGTTCTTTTTGAAGGTATATAGTGTCGAAAAATGCTCGTGAACATTGGAAAAGTCCTCGGGAACTATATTTTTTCAGCA
>JAWWMK010050626.1:0-48729 GCA_035047105.1 Galeopsomyia nigrocyanea | reverse complement strand
CATTATGCCGGAAATGGAATACGGTCGATGGTGGGTCTGCCAAGCTAATTCCAGCAAATGTCCTTACAGCTCGGTGTGCATCGAAGAAACAGGTGGGCAATGAAACTTCGTTAGGCGTAGCCACGGCGATGGATCGGTGATTATCGCCCGGTCGCTCTGTAATGCCTATTATATGAGCGTGTAGCAGCAGCTCCCCCATAGCTTCTCTCTAACGAAGCTGCTTTATATATAGAAAATCATATCACCTACCCTTCGTGCTCTTTCTCTCGTACTGTGGTACATTGACGAACCGCTCGAGTCGCTGTTCGTCCATCTCAGCACTAGAAAGAAAATTTTCAATTTCCCGTCGACATCCACCGCCCGCCGCCGCGCGTGCCGCAAACTAGGATACGTAATTGATTTTTCGAGTTTGATCGAGTATGTGCGCGGAACTGCGTTGCATATTCATCGGTTCAAGGGCTTACACGATAGGAGCTTAGTCGTAAGCCTGGGTTACGCGTCAAATTCAGTATATATAGGATAACCTCCGATTGGATCAGAGCTTGCGCTCGCAGCAACGCCTCAAGATATCCGGCATGCAGAGAGCTATATACTGCCGGCGGCGGCGGCGACGGCGGTTGCGAATCGTAACTATAGTCCGAGGCGCGTTAACGTGAGGCTTTACGGCTGTTGTCTAACTGTATCGCCTGTACAGAATACGACTAGTGCGTGTCAGCGTTGTAGAGCTGCTGCTGCTGCTGCTGCATCCGCAGTTTCCGCGGCAGAGCGGGAGAGCGCTTTCTCTCTATCTATCGCTACACTGCGGCAAAGCTTTATGGCTGGAGTGTGACATCTCTAGGCCTGCAACTCAAGATCTCATCGCTAGTCGCTGTTGCTGCCGCTGCTACTGCTACTGCATAACGAGCGCGAATTACTCGCGCGCGAGAGAGGCATCCTAATTGGCGATGCCAAAGCGAGCGCCCGGATAGACAGAGTGATCAAACCTCTTGTACTACACGCACAACGTCAGATTTTGTACCCATAGTAGCGTAAATTTCCACGACTTGCTACTACCGAAACACGTCGGCCTGTTTGTATTTAGCTGGCTCGCGCTCAATTACAGTTGCTTTGTTTGCGTACATCGTGTGTGTGCGCTCAACAAGACGTTAGCGTGCTTTAACGACGAGGCTGCAAAAACTATGGGGACGTGTTTACAAGCTCACTCGTAGAATATAACACACTAGTGCCGCACACAATTGAACGCTCGGCCACGGCTCGCTTATCAATTACTCAGCCGCTATAGCCACTACAGCGCTCTATAAAGGGATAAGCCAACTGGGACTAATAACTGGAATTAAAGGCTAATTACTGTCTATCCACCCCCTGTGCCCGATGCGCCAGCTCTACATTTATAACTTTCGCGTGTGCGTGTGCAATTGCACTGTATATACAAAGAGGACAAGATTTTTCCCAAGTTTTCTGCACTAGTCATTCTCTGGATATCCAATGAGTTGTATCAAAATAAATCTTTGCTTACGCAACCTATACGCGTTTCTAATAGGTGGTCTTTCTCCGCTCCACTCTCTTTCGCTCAATTGCTATATTCACGTTTATACAGTAACGTTTTGCCAATGGACTCGCGAAAATTAAAGCGTCATAAGTGAAACACACGCAGCAAACCACAGTCGTCAAACGACCTCGTCGACATCAATTAAGCTCGTGCTTGCGCGCGCACGGACGGTAACGTACAAAAACACTCGTCCGTCACACGTTGATCGGGATTAACTTTTTTTTTGTGTCGGGCGTTGATGCCGAATAAACGAGGTTTTGAAACCTCGCACGTCAAAGTTCGATATTGAATGGCCTGCAACAGCGTGTAATAAAATTCTTACAAGAACTAGTAACATTTAGACCAAAAAAAAGAGAGAAAAAAGAATGCACACACACACACGGCAGAAAAAGTAAAGGACAGAGAGCAACTACGAGGGGTTGGGTAGGCAAAGGAGGCCAAAACACAGGGGAGCGTATCACGCAGAAGGATACGTGCGCTCCGCGCGCGCGTGCTCACTATGTCCCTGGGGAATCTCGGAGAGGGTGCATGTATGTTAGTGTGTATGTGTGCGGTACACAGGATATTATTGCGCGGCCCAGTGAGTCAGAGGCGCGTGCGTTGCGGGCCACAGCTCATTAAGGGACACACGCTATCGCTCCTCCGTAACGTCATAAATATCGAATACTCGAGCGAACGCCATACGACGTCGAGAGAGCGAGAGAGCTGGGTTTTGTGTTTCAAAATTTGATTTGGAAAATGCTTGCTAGGGGGTCGCGAGTTCTTTTTTTTTCCACCCTCGCACCGTACTACAACTGCCTGCGTGTATGCCTACCTTTTTCAATTTTTTTTTTCAGCCTTTGTCCACACAGCCGAAGTGAGTTTACATTGCGGGATTTCGAGAGCAATATGCATTACTGGATTGGTTAAATAAATTACGCAGGTGATTGTTGTGATCGAGGAGTAACTGACAAAGAGATATAACGAATTTTGTTTCAGCAGCATAGTGTGGATGTTATAAGAGTTGGTTTTTTTTCGAGAGGGTTAATAGCTTTCATGAGGCACAAGCTTGTTGCGATCGAGGTTGAGTGGTGATTGATTGGATATATGCATTACGATGTGTTTGGTATAGATTACTGGCATGGGAAATCTAGTGTTGATTATTTATTCTGAGTCGGTGCATCGAAACATCAATTTTTCAGTCTACCTATCATTTCGTCATTAACGATTGTTACCACACAACCTCAATGCCAAAGTTGATCAATATTAGATGTCGAGTGCTAATGTATTCATCGATTACTCGCACGTTTCATTATCCAAAACTAATGGATGTGCCTTTGTGTTTTGGTAAAGGTCAAGTTATTACCTTACGAAAATTGCTGTGCTATGTCGATACAAAATAAGAGGGGTAACAAACAAAAGGCGAATAATGTTATACGAAGAAAACACAGACCTTTCAAGAAGATAAATTTACAACAAGTGCTCAAATATAGAACTTTAATTTCACGTAATTTCGTAACTTTAACTGCGGATATCTCATCAGCTAAGATAATTTTTCTCAAGTTCATCAGTGTGCTCACTGCTTACCTGGTCAAAAATTAAAATCCAACTCTGCAGGTATAAAACCCCGCATGAAATAAAAATCAAGAGCCTCGGCTCTTCACCCCTTGACTTTTAATTATAACCACGAGTCGGAGAGAAAGAGAAAAAGAGAGAAAGAGAGAGGGAGTCAAGCTGGCAAAGAAAAAGCAAAGATTGGAGCTTCTCGGAACCTGATGAAGCTGTAACCAGCGAGTAATTACATTACGTGTTATTGCTCGGATGACTTATGTTCGGCCTCCTCGAGTTTTACTCTGGTATTGGGGGGTGGAGAATATTTTCAAGGTCTTTAATAACTTACGGCTTCTCATTTGTACCTGTCCTATTCTCTTCTTTACTCGCCGTTTGTGCGTATCTCTTTCTCAAATCTCGCCGACAATGCGATAATTTACCAACTGCTTTTCCTCGCAAAGTAATTATATAGGCCTTTCTAGATAATTAGGATAAATTGATAAGAAAAGCGAAATTATTATTCATGTAAAGTTAAATCGATTCGTGTAAGCGGCGGTGAAGGCCGTTCGAGCCAGTGGAAGGCATTAGGTAAGGTATGTTAATTACAATGAAATTGCGTTTTTCCAGCCCATTATACTTGAAATAGAAAGCTATTTTTCACGTAATAACTCGATTCACTCAATGATCATTCAGATCGTCGCGCGATAAACAGCAAAATAAAATGTCTCTGGGTCATGAAAAATGCAAAGGCAAGGCAACATTGAAGTGTCACATATCAGATTATCAAATGTACATTATACCACAAGATTAATCAAATGATCAACAATCGCATCAACAAAGAGTCATTTAAGTATAATGCACGGAAATTTGGTTTGCCGACAATGAAGACTAAGCAAATTTGCACGTGTATTCCGCGCATCTCGGGGCGTTTTATTTTTTTTTCCAAGTTGGTCTCGTTCTCCCTGGCAATACGCTAGCTCACATGCACGAAGTTCGGCGAAGCGGAAGTAAGGTGAACACGGGGGGTAGGTGGGTCGTTCAATGCCGGCTTAATTTGCGGCGTTAAATCGATACGATCCCGTGCGCTGTGGCGTGCACACAGAGTGTAGTTTGGAAGGTGTATGTATATACGTACATACAATCGTCGAGGAGCTTGCGCGCGCTCTACTCGTCTCGCCTCTCTCTCCCTCTCTCTCTTGTAGTTATAGAAGCGAGCATAGCACGAGAGGAGCTATATAACTCGGCAAGAAAATCTTGATAGGCTCGATTTATTCGCAATATAAGCGGCAGCGTGCGCCGCCATACACGCCTAATTGAAATTGATAGCAGCGCGATAAACGTCAACACAATGCGCCCAAGGAGCCGTTAGAGATCCGCTTTTGCGCGCTCCATGAGAGATCACACCCCCCCCCCCCCCCTAGCCCCTTTCCATCTAATTGGATGGCTTGCACCGTAATTTTCCTTCCATAATTCGTTGTTACGTAATGATTTTTTTCTTCTTTTACGGCCGACGAGATATTTTCGTACTGGCTCTTCGCCATTATTACGTACTTCTCTCGAGTACCCTGCGTGATTGTCGTTACAGCAATGTACTGCGGTATTCGCGATTTGATAAGACTTTGAGCTGGAGTTGAATAAATCATCAGGCGGCTACGCTGCTTGCTACCCCCCAAGCGCGCGCGCAATGGCTTGAATAAGTAACTGAACGAGCATCGTAAAAAGAAAAGTGGCGTTATGATGATGCTTTCTTTAACGAGAGAGAAAGAGAGAGAGAGAGAGAGAGAGAGAGAGAGAGAGAGAGTGGCCGTTTTACGAGCTGCTGTAATCCAGAGTTATATACGATAACATCTAAATGTTGATAGATTGAAACATTATTGCGCTAAGTTAGCTAGGCAATTTGGCATTTTAAATGTCATACCGCGCAAGCTTTAAAAACGTTTTGGCAACTGGTATAGACAGTCGTATCTTATCAGCTATAAATATGTAGTGCAGTGCAATGCGATTATCTCTGCGAAAAAAAATGCAGAACTGCGCGAATTATAGCAGTTGCGCGAGAGACGTAATTTGCGATGCTGTCACTCGAGGAGAGCGAGATTGCGGGCGCGAAAATTGAATTAGACTTGAAATTGAAGAAACCAAGTGCGTTCCGCACAGAAATTGAGGCGCCGCAGCGGCTTTGAGACATACCATCAAGATGAAAAAAAGCCCCAGCTGAAAGAGCGAGGGGATAAAAAAATAAATAAAAAGAGAGAGAGAGAGAGAGACAGAGAGACAGGTAGAAGTGGTAACAAAGTACAAATTAAACGATAAAAGGGTTCTTTGCGCTGGTTGGCTGCGAGGCGGTTACCGCAGAGAATCCCGGCATTGCGCGTCGATTGCGAATTTCGCAATTCTCCGAAGAGAGAAAGAGAGAGCGAGCGCAGCACGACTACGACGCCGTTTCGCGCGTTCAAACCATACCCCCCGCGTTCCCCTACGTTTTTCCCGTATTAAAGAAAGGCGAGCGAGACGAAGAAGACGAAGAGAAAAAAAGAAGAAGGAGAGAATGAAAGCTGAAAGCCCAGACAAAGCGGAATGCAATTTCCTGTGGCTTTCCAGCGTCGTGCAGCTCTCTCGCTCATTCGCTCGGCATTTCTCTCTCCCTCTCAGCTCTTATCACTCGGTACTGGATGGACGAATAGTACTCTTCGTTAATTCGCGCGGATGGTTGGCATCGACGATGGCAGGCGGCGGCGGTAGTCTATATTATAGGTATATCTATAAACTGAAAAGCGAAGGATGATTGTAAGAGGCTTAAGCGGAGGTGTCACACGAGCTATTGATGCCGAGCACTTGGACTCCTGACATTGGCTCGTTGTGGATTACGTGCCTATATGACGAATGTGGCTCATTCGCGACGCAATGATCTAGCCTAAGATGATTGTCGATCGCAAGCTTCCTACTCCTAAGCCTAGCAATTTATTACCAACCATTTTTTAGGGAAACTGCATTATTCGTTCACGTAACTGATGTAGTATTTTCCCGAAAAAAAAAATGAAAGAGAGCCATCTTATTTCGGTGAGAATCGACGTAAAACACTTAAAATCGACACGCGCTAATTTCCATTCAAGACCAAGAAACGGCTCTCTCGCGCGCGAGCGACGAGCGTATATAGATAATCGAATACACGAGGCGTAACGAGCGGCCAAGTACGTCGAAGGGTTTGTAGCTTGCTACACAATAATGCAGAGAAGCCGAGAAGCAGAGAGTGGGGTGGGGGTAATTCGGGTTGCCATACCATTGGCTTGGTCAATGGCCAATTCCTATTTGGCCGAACTCCAGCGAAAGAAGGTTCGGGCTGTTCTCTCTGTCTCGAACGTCTTGAAAACGCAATTACGCAAGGACGTGCGTGGACCCCGCCACCGTAGGTTCGTGTATGTATACGCGAACCCTTCATTACGCTTTCACGCTCGGGCTATTAATTTTACTCTGACCGAGAGAGCGAGAGAGAAAGAGAGAGAGAAAGAGAGAGAGAAAGAGAGAGAGAGAGAGAGAGAGAGAAAGAGAGAGTGAGAAAGAGGCCAACCTCCCGCAAACCGTACACGATTCGCGTTTATATTTCCAGCAGCTGTTCACTGATATATTCCCTATACCTATACCTTCTCATGCGTGAGAGTCTACCCTTTAAAATTAATAGCAATTGAAAATTTTTCAGTTGCATTCGCTAAAGCCCATACATTTGTGTATGATAATTGAAAGGAAGGATAAATTAGCTTGTGCACATTGACAGATTTGATCAATCGATCGATCGTTAGAATTAATCAGAGGATCGACGTTGATTAGTGAAGCTAAAAGCGATGAAAGCCGTAGTAGTAAACATCAGATCGGATCAGAGGAGTGAAGCTGCGAGCGCTCGGGACGAAATGTCGAAATAGAGAATGAAAACTACAGCATATAAAGCCCTCTCGACAAAAGCTAAAAATCCAGATAAAACTGAAAGATCTTAGGGGCTGCTGGCGTCTCTGCCGGAAGCCCCTGAGACTTGCTCTCCTCTCCTGCACCCTTCTCCTTTCTCTCGCTCTCTCTTTCTCTCTGTGTATACGAATCATTTTTAACTTGGACTCTCCAGTGCTGCTGCTCCTTAGGGAAAAACTCGCCCTCTACTTCAGTATCTCGCGCTCCGACTGCCCGAAGGCGCGAGGACAATTCAAAGCAGTAGCGAAGAAAGACTCGTTGTCTTACCTCTCTGCTCGCGGCGAACAGACGGCCGGCGCCAAAGAAAAATAGAATAATGGGGCTCCCTGCACTTTTCCTTTTCTCTCTCTCTCTCTCAATGTATATTCTAGGGATTTTCGCTAATGAAATAATTAAAATTACAAAGCCCGTGGATTTGAGCGGTCCTCGTGTTTTTTCAGCCCTCCTCCCTCCCCCAACCTTCCCGCTCAATTCATTGCTTCCTCGCTCCTAATTCTTGTAATTCTTCGCCGCTGGTGTGGGACCGCGCGAGTGACTGAAAACACGAAATTAGTGTATGTATACGCTATTAATTATGACTTGCCGTGACTACTCGTCGTATATACGATAATGTATTTTTGTTGTTGCCGTTCGTAGCCGTGGCCGAATAAAATAATAAGTGCAAGTAGAACGAGCGAGCGAAAGGAGAGCGGTTGAGTAAGAAAAGCGATTTTGCTGGTTGGCTTGAGAGCGATTAAAAAATTAACGCGTCCTCGTTCCATGGGAGAGGTGACAAAAGGGGCAAACTTAACACCCGAAGCGAGCTTGTATACACTTCCTGTTCACGTGCAAAAACTGGCATCTTACGCGGCGCGCGGCGCCCGAGTATAGAGAGCGTGTATCGCGTGAGCGGAGAGCATTAAACGTATACGTATAGTGTTCTCCGTATAGCGCACTCCGCCCTCCATCTCGTCCCCCCCGAGGGCCACTCTACTGCGAGCGTGTGTCGAGGCTTCAGGCTAATTTTGTAAAAAGCTGGACTTGCGCGCGCTACTTAGCTCGTTAAAAAATTTAAGCTGCAGACAAAGCCGGCCCGAGTCAGCTCGCTTTGTTGTTCTTGCTAGAGATAAAACAAGAAGAACAAGAACAAGAAGAACGAGAAGACGACGGCGACGATGGGAAAGCACGTTCGACTCTGAAGAGAAGAAAAAAGAGGGCGAAGGAGACGAGAGAGAACTGTTTAAATAGCCTCAGGCTCATCGCACCTCGTCTCATTTTTTCTCATCATTCTCTCTCTTTCTTTCTCGCGCGCGCACTAGTGGCTAATCCGTGTTTCGCCTTTGCCGTTATATGGCTACTACTACTCAGGTTTTTTTGCCGTCTGTTCCTTCTTCGCACCCCGCCTTCTCAACGCTTGTATCTTTTTCAAGGCATTGCTTTGCTGCTGTGTACATACACGAGAGGGCCAAAGGGGTATCTCTCGCTCTCTCTCTCTCTTTCTTTCGCGACTGGATTCCTTTCGCGCGCTTTTGACGCCAATCTTCTTCTTCTTCTTCTTCTTTTTGCCAAGCGCCCAGTAAAACTCACAGCACGTGAATTATGCTAATTACTTGCCTCCGGAATCCCATTATCCCCTCACTTACTTTCTCGTATTCGCACGAACTTTCTCTATAGTGATATTTCACGTATACGAACGTATATATATTTATAAAGGCTCATAGCCGTAAATCTAAGGTGATTCGCTCGCGTGTACTTGAGGCAGCGAGAGATATTACAAGGAGCTCCGACGATCTAAGCACGTCAAATTTAGCCGGCGACGACAATTAGCAGCCGGAGCAGCAGCAGCAGCAGCAGAAGCGAGACAAGTACAAAGGATGGGGGTGGGTAAGGTTGTAATGGCGGTAAGCATGCAGAGCGAGCGATCCTCCTTAACACTTAATCCTTCCGCGAGCAAGCGAGCGAGCGAGCGTCTCAAGGGCTTCCATACGCATGTGCGCATGGAGCGGGAAGAAGCGCAATCGGAGACAACGCGCAGAGCAAGTGTTGTGTATATGTGTGTGTGCGCGTGCTTGTTATATATAACAGCAGCTGCCGCGAGGCTCGGAAGCCTCGAGGTCGCGCCGGAAGTATTCGCGAAACTCCTTCGTGCCCGAGCGCGATCCCTCATATAATCCCTTCCTCCTCGTATATGTATACGCTGTGGACACGTGATACACTGCGATGGCGCGTGCCAAGCAACAGATGTCGATAAATTATTCCGGCCCGATGTACCCTCTACAACACCCACCCGCCCGCACGCTTGCGCGCCTCATGTCGTGAGACCTGCCGAGAAAGAGGCACTATAACTCGCTCGAGCTTCAAAGTAGAGTTCGAATTAGATTCTTTTTTTTTCTTTGGCTAACTACCTATGTGTAAGCTTTTTTTTTGCTCGAAAATCGTGTAATCATTTATTGATTGGTTGTTCCAATATTATACCCAACTGTGAAGAAACGGATTACCTCTGGTTCCATTTCATGAAAATACGTATGACGTCAAGATGTCAAACTTTGATTAATTTATTGATTTTAAATAATAACTTCACTGTAAATCAATCTTTCCTTTACGAAAATAAACTTTAAACCAAATAGCTTTTCTGTATGAATCTTCTTAGTTATTGAATTATTAATTATCAAGTGAATATAAATGAATTTGAGGAATAATAAATTGATTATAAAGTGAGATTTTAACTTTATCCTTAGCCTTAAAATAGATTTCAATTCGAATGGCTTATAAGAGTTTTATAACAAATTTATTTGATTTGCTTGAAAATGTTCGAAACCAACTACATTGTTTACCGAAAATATACTCATACACAAGCTTTACCAATACAAAAATAATCCCAAGTTGTATATATAGCTGTAACAGCGTAAGATAAAAATGAAGAAAGAAAATAAGGAAAAATGACGAACATGATAAAAAAAAAAGTATGTGGGCTATTCTGCTCGGCAAAGGTATAATCAAATATTGATTCTCACTTGCATATAGGTCCGTTATTATTTATTTTTCGTATTAGCGTTGATTTAATTTGCTCAATCCCCTTTTGGCATGCGGTGGCTGCTGGCGCGCAGTTATTTCATCGGTGCGCGAGCGCGCGTATTGAAGTTTACGACCGGCTCACACTCAATTTATTCTCGAAGCCCGCGTAAATCGCAGCTGCGGAAATGGATGCCTGCAGAAAATAAAGGATCCTCGGTCTCTCTTTCACGCGGCACTTTACTTTTTTTTTCTCTCTGTCTCTCTCCTCGTTCTCGTTTTTCCACTGTGTAAGCGACTTTTTTAATCAACCCCGCCGAGCAGGCGAGAGTCCCTGAGCTTTTACCGCAGCGCGCGCGCCTTTCTCTCGATTCTCGTTTTAGCGGGCTTCATTTGCCTCGAGATCTTCGACTCGATTCGCACGTACACAAGTCTTTTTTTTCTTTCTTTCTTCTCAGCTATTTATCCAATGTTATCAATCGAAATCCTAAGCAGTTCGCGAAGAAATTTACGCACCACTTGTCTCCGAAAAGAAAGAGAGAATAGAAGATCGGCGCATGCGTGCGTGTATGCTTAAAAAGAAAGAGGCAAAGAAAAGTGGAACAGGCCGTTGATTTTTTAATGTCTCGGTGGGAAGGGGAGGGGGGAGCATTAATATTCCGTAGCGCCGACAAAATGTAAATCTGAAGGGTCGCAACTCCCCCGTGGCGTGTTACGAACTAAAGACTTGCAGCTAGAAAACTTGGCTTCCGCTTCATCTCGGTTCATCACACACCTGTCGCGGTGTACACACATCACACCGAGCACACCCTGCACCCATCTCTGTCGCGGCTCATCCACTCAGCTGATCGTGTCGAAGGCCACTCCTCGTGTTTCACGCGCGCTCGAGCTCCTTTTTCCATCCCACACACACGCGTCTTGCTGCTGCGCGAAAATGCTTCCCGCACTTGGGCTGTACGTATATATCGAAAGCCCGCATTTTGCACGCGGGCAGATTCTCGCGTGCTCGCGTCATTGTTTTACTTATGACTCAATTATCGGGCCTTGACGTAATTGCTTTTCGCACGAGCCTGCCGCTATACTTTATGACACACGCAACGCTGTAACGCGATTATAAAGGGCAGTAAAATTTCGCGATTGGCTTTTCGGCTAGTGGGGTGGTCTCGTATTTTTTTTTATTCTCTGGCGCCTCGATAATACATTGTGCATAATTACTTTTTGGCGCGCGCGCGCATGTACACGCAGCTGATATTGTCTATGCGTGGCGAGTCATTATTCGGTTCATCGGAGCGAGATCCAAGCACGGATATCGCGCGCGTTGATCTTTTTTTTTTCTTTTTCGTTCCTGTTGTCGTTAGCTCGCGCGAATTACGACATCGCGGGCCTGCCCGTTGCCACGTAATATTTATCTATCCTATGATTATTTCTTTTTCTTTCTCGCTCTTTGTTCCGATGGCTATAATTACGGCGAAAGTAGACTCGACTAGACTAAATTACAAGGAGACTCGTTAATGCTCAAACCTACATGCAGAGCTTGAGGCTATAATTTTCCATTTAAGTGCAATTTTCGCTAGGAACAACGTAAAAAAAGCAAAAAGTATAAAGTAAAACACAAGCACGAATTACAGCAGCGCGTATACGCGTTTAGCAAGCGTAAGCGCGCGGGGCAGCCTCGGTATAAACATCCTTTTAAAAATTCTTCAAAGCGAGCGATGTTTATAGAAAGAAAAAAGCGCTCGATAATAATTCCAGCCGGGCGCACATCGCTTAATTCATCGTCGCCGCGCACAAAACTCGCGGGCGGCCTCGTAAATCACAAAGTGCCTCAACGAAAAAAAAGAAAGAAAAAAGCAGCTCGCACGGCGGCGGCCCTTTAAGCGCCACGAGATACACACAGAGACAGGGAGTGAGTGCGCACCTAATGCACGTGCCACGCAATGTCGTGCAAGATTAATCCGTGCTATAGGGAAAACGCGGCGGGGGCTATGCGTTTGTTTTCCGCGCGCAGCCGAAAAACGCGTGTCCGAGCTTTTGAGCAAGCGAGAGGGGGCAAGCGCGCTTTTACGGCCTCGTAAAAACCTTTGCCGTTGGAAATGGCGAGGGGGATGCAGGGGACAGGGAAAAGCTACGCGGAGAAAGACGTACGAGCAACCTTGCATACAATTTTCACAAAACGCCATGGTACGCCGCTCTTGAAAAAGTCATGAAGAGCCAAAGAGAGGGAGAGCAAGTCCAGCTGAAATCTGTTCTCGTCGTAAATGCAGAAAGTAAGAGGCCTAATTTAATGTCGTAAGCGGGTCGTAAGTTCGGAGCTTTAGCCAGCTGTTGAATGAAAATTTAGCTGATTTATGCAGGATGCCGTTTGATTCGAACATTTCAGATCCCTTCCCCCCCTGGTTTTGTTTTTTGCCGACGGTTTAATAATAGAGGCATGAGTATATGCAGATTTTGCTAATTCCGGAGCGAAATATATATAACTTTTATAAAATATAATGACAATGAAGCCATATACTCGCGATTTTTATCGTTATTTATCGCAGCTCCCTGTCATTATTTATTTAAGTGTCTTAATAAAACAGCCTTTACCGATGCAATTACTTTGACGGCTCTCGCCTGCACTGTGCTAAATTGGATATAATAAGCGATCGCTTGGACTAGAAATGAGATACCAACTGCTGATTATGGCTGTGCCTTTAACGAGCAATTATGGCGCGTATATAACGCTTTCATTTTCTATAAACCAATATTATGGCCCACTATAAAGCTATAGATAACTGCAAGTGCTTTTCTATTTTCTGGATTAGTTATCTTTAGCTTTCTTTGGAGATGAAAATTTTCATCAGATGAGAAAATTACTGTCGATCAAAATAGACACACTGCCAATCATCCTTTATGCATCTAGAAATAACTTCCGTAATATCGAACATGCCAATCTAATAAGCGTTAAGAATGTGGCACACATAGTCGCTGCGCCGAAATTAGCAAGCTCGACCTGAATCCTCGAATAAGAGAGGAAGAAAAAGAATTAGTGTCGAGCTCTCGCGCGGCGCGTACACGTAGGGCGTAAAATGTCGATGGAATTAGCATTTTGTCTTAATCGCATCTACATCTCGAGCGAAGCAAAATAAATGTAAATTAAGACCTTCGTCGCCAGCCTCCATCTCGCTCTCTTTTTCCTGGAAGCTGCCACAATTTTAAAGTGGTGCTCGCCTCTGTTATATTAACACTCGAGAAAGAAATTGAGCCACTCTGGGCTTTGGTTCTTTAAGCAGCCCCAGTCTCAGCAGAGCAGAGCCGTTTGAAATTCAATGCAAATTTTATCGATACAGAGCAGCGGCTAAGCGATATTTTAAAGGTGGACCACGCGAGGAACGAGAGAGAAAGAGAGAAAGGATGCATCGTTCCCGTATTACCGCACACTGCTCGAATAAAATCGCTTGATCGATATTGTAGTTTTTTCGCATTATCGCGTTCGCGCGTGAATTGCATGCATAATTCGTCGGGCCAAGTCAAATAATCCGGAATGTAAATATAATCGCGACTCTGGCATTATTGGCGCTCTAATAACTCGGCCCGATTGAGTGGTTATATCTTTTATAACGACATCGGTGCAATTATCCGTCTCGGTGAAGAAAAAAAAAAGATAATTCGCGCGGACTATAAAAATTGGCAGCACCGCAATCGCGCCCTGACACGCACACAAACACGTGGGGCCGGCTTGTTCGTTGTCGCGAGAAGCCAAACGATCGTCGATCACGTTCTTGCAAATCCGCGATCGATTGGGGATCGTGCGTGTGTATATATGTGGGCAAGAGCGTGCAGAGGCGCCCAGATAATAATCGATGTGGCTCGCACACGCTGTTCCGCACACTGTACACGACGACGACCACGACTACGACGACGACGACGAGAACGACGAGCAAGTGACCAATTACGATGGGACAGCACGATAACGCCTGACTCGATCTCTCGGCTCTATCTGTGTTACTATACGTATCACATCTGTGGCTGCCGCCGCTGGAAACTTCATTTACCTGCTCCCACACGCGAACATATATATTATATACGTGTGTGTCTGTGAACGAGCTCGTAAAAAGATGAGGAAAAAAAAAGTTGGCGCGCATAAGGGCTAATTAGGCCACGACAAGGCACTCGAGTGTGAAGCTGCTGCTTGCTGGAAGGAGTGGCTTCTAAAAGCGGATGCTATACTATATGTATAACCAGCGCGGCCGCAGGCTCGATCTTTACGACAGCTGGCTGGCGCTGACGAGGTCGCACGCTGACGGCGATGCCGACGCTAACGAGAAATCACTTTCCTTTCCGGATACACGTCGATGACCTCACGCACTTTTATATTCCTGGCTTATTTCGAGAGATTCAATCTATATAGAAGGGCCGTTCGACCTGCAACAGAAATGCTGCAGACAAATTCCTGATAATGATTTTGGCTGTTATTTACATAAGCTGACGATTCATTAAGTAAATGAGCTTCAAAAGTAATTTATTATTGCAACGATTTTTCCCGGAAAAATCGAGAGATTTGCAATGTTTATTTATTTAACGAAAATAAATACATTGCGACTAAATAATCAACGAATCGAATGGGATATAAACTTGTTTTTCTGGCGATTGACGATTAATCAAGAGAGACAGAGAGGAGGCTGATTTTCCGACTGGATTACTTTAAAAAAAATGAAGCTTCAAAGTCTGGAAATGTATTTTCTGTTAATTAAAAGCTCGTAAAATACGTTAGAGAGCAATCGGCTTCCCGGTCGACGTTTCTGCGAGCGCCGCGCACAAAAGCTCTCGTCGAGTCGCGCAAGCGCTCGAATAATCGACCCAATAGGATTTGCGCTGATGAACGAGTGTGTGTCTGTGTATGTGTGTGTATTTTTGCCGCTATTACGATTCTCGCGAACGCGCGATGGGTCGCCTTGGCAAAGGCAAAAAGGTGATTAAACGGAAACTCTCCACTGCAAACATTGTATATGCGAAGTAGTTAGCGGAAAATACGAGTGCTTGTTTTGATGGACAAAAATAGAGCGCTCGTCCGCGTCCTCCGCATCATCTTGACGAGTGTGTAGCTGTATTTTTTCACGAAAAAAAAAAAAGTAATTAGTTTTCCAGTAATCAATTTTTATAACATCCGTGATTGATTGCTGTACCCTGCGTAAAATGTCTACTCGTAGAATGAATTTAACTTTTGGCAATATTTACACGGTCGATCGATATTCTATTTTTCCCTTCAAATTAACAGCGAAAAATAATCGGCCATATATAGAATAACACGCGATTGTTGAAGTACTCGTGCTTCCATTGTCGAAAATTCATTAAAATTTACATCACATCGCAGCATTATCCGCCCTTCGTATAATATACACGTGTACTCACTTTTTTTTGTCAAATTATTTTCGAAAAATACACAATTTAAAGTACCATTCAATTGCCAAAATTAATCTGACTCTACGGAAATCAACGAAATTCCGTTGTCTCGCGCAGTTTTAATCAAGCGTCCAGCGTGAAATTGCCAAAGCTCGACGAGTTTGACTCGTCGAAGAGCAAGTGGACGTGAATTTCGCTAACAGCGGCGTCGTCGGGACAAAAAGGCAAACGAGCAAAACTCGGAGCAGCTCGCAAACACATCGGTGCAGGGGATCGCCCGAGTAAACAGCAAAGTCGTTGAGTATATAACAGCGGAAAATCAGCGGTAAACAGAATTGGAGAGAAAAATGTTGCTCCTTGCTACTTCACGACTGATTTCATACGATATATATCCTTTACCATGAAGCACAAAGAGAGAGAGAGAGAGAGAGAGAGAGAGAGAGAGAGAGAGAGAGAGAGAGAGGGGGGGGGGCAATATGTGGAAAGTTTGAAAATTGAATTGAATCCGGGCAGTGTTGTAGTATTTGAGCAGCCGTATAGAGCAGTTTGCTTGTGCGCCGCGCAGAGGCAGATGTAAGGGGCGCGACATAGGTAATTTATCGATCGGCCCCGAGACTGTGGGTCAGTCAGTCGTTAGGGCAAACAAGGACCCGGATATTTACTGCGTTTATCCTTGGGTTTCCCTTCCCCTCGCTCTGCGCCGCTCGCTAAGACTTACGACATTGCCGATATATAGAGGCACTGAGGAAGCCAATGATTTCGCCCTCGTCGGATGTATTTGCGATCGGCTTCCTTTCTCCCCACGTCCATCACGTTTTCTCGTCAATCTTTAATGCATAGTTTTGCATCGCATTGCGCTCGCAGACACTTCGCGTCTAAGACGCATTACTCAAAGCAGAGAGCGAGATAATGAACTCACTCACAGTCGCATTGTTAAACTTGCAATGGAAACTAAATTGTTTGAGTCGCGCGCTTGTGCGCGAGCGGTAAATGTCATTTTGCTAATGACCGTTAGAGCTTCAATGTTCTCTGCGATCTTGCGTCCTTTGAGCTTATAACTCGTGCAGTATACCGTTTAATTATTTTCCATTACAAAGGGCTCGCATTTTACATTTTATACGGAATATTCGATGAATGGAAAAGTCTCATCAATGCTGTACTTTTTGATGAAAAAAAAAATTGCATTCATAAAAATGAAAGAGATGCATCATCATCATCTTTTCATTCATGTTGAATCATTAAAAATTGATATTTTATTTTATTAAAGAATATCCGATATTTCGAACGCGTAATATGCTCACTGTTGTATATTATTATAATTATGTGTTATTGATTATCCATCTGTACGCGAAAGCCCCAGCTCTGCATTACTTCGCAACGTTTCTCAAATTTAATTAGCGCTACGTGTTACAGTACATCCGCATTAAAATTTGATTGGATAGCAGTAAGGCGATAATAATAATAGCAATATCTCTTGAATGGCCTCATTACGCTCGACGAATATACAGCTAGGCAATGAAGCCGAAGAACACAACACGATATTAAATCTGTCGTCGTAATTGCGCTCATTGACGCCAACACAAAACCATGCCTAATGTAGTCCATTCTTCAGAGGGTAACACCCTTCGCGCGCGTGCCCTGCTACCAGCATCATTATCAGCAGCGAAGTAACAGCAGCTTCATCCTCGAAGTGGCATGTTACGAGCCTCGCTCGCTCTCTGTTTATACACCAGAAGAGAGGAGTTGTAGGCACTTGCAGGGTGGCGTATACGCGAGCGACGCGCCAAATCCGTGTATAAGATTGTCAGAGAGCGCTATTACGCGGGTCTGAACAGCTTTATCTCCCCTATTTGGTTTTCGCCGCCGCCGCCGCCGCCGCCGACGAGGAGCACGCACGATCGCCCACCCTTAATTTCGCGCAACACAAAGGACCACCCAATGTCCCGCAGGCAACTTGTAACGGAGAAAGACAAAAGCAGAAAATTGCTCGAGAACGCGATGACAACTGCACCGTTTCGGGCGTTTGATTACGCACCGAATTCAGCACCGTAGCAAATTCTTTGCGCTTTTGTTTCATTTCCATCCGCGCGTGTATCTCGCCGATTAATATCCGCCTGCACCGAGATTCCTATACAAGTTTTCACGAATAAACAATGTGGCGTACGTACAGTTAAACTTTACCGTTCGTTGCCAATCTGCAAAGCCGATGAAAGTTCGTAAGTATGAAGTTATTAAAATGCAGCATCGGGAAGGTCAAAAGTTCATTGAAAATTACAGTGTCTTACGATTCAGATGACCTGCTGCTGAGGAAATTGATTTTTCTCCCACTCGCCCGTCAAACTTGTTTGATATTTAAGAACCCATCTCGCCGAGGCTAAATTCAATCAAGCTCTCGAGGGATGGTACATATATATAGATAGGGACTCGAGGAGCGAGGAAAGAAAAAAATCTTGGTCACTCCTGCGACAAAGGGCGAAGCACATTATTAGAGTTTCTTTATTGAAAAGCGATCCGAGGGGTGGCCCTCGTCAAATTCCACTACACACCCTAATCCATGTAGCGCGCGGAGGGTCTCGCTCTCTCGACTTGATTTATCACTTTTCCACGCCAGGATATGCGGTGTCTCTGCGCCAAAAGTGACCGCATTTTGAGCGCGCGCCACCCAGTCGTGTCCGCGCGTCCCCTTTCTCCCTCGAATTGTCACGCATATCCACTTGAAATTGATTGCCAGGGCTGTGCGTGTGTGCAGTGTGTGTATGTGTGCCTTTCGAATGCCAAGTGCATCGTCTCCACGAAGAGAGGGGAAAAAGGTATCTTTGCAATTTAAAATCTATATCGTACGTATATAGTTATCGCGACAACGGAGAATAGAGAGCTGCATGAATTTTGGTTAGGGGGTGGTAGGAAGCGGATGTTTCGTCTTGGGCGCTCGCTAAACTTTCGGAAGCACGGGGCTTCGCGCGCTCGCATGTTGCTCTGCTACGAGTAGGCGCGCACGGCTACTTTGTTCACTGCTCCACGGCACCGCCGCCGCGCCGCCAACGTTGCTTCCTCTTGCAGTTTCCCCTTCAGACGATGTTTGCTCGCACTATTATCTAGCGCAAGCTCGTACAGGCTTGCAAGATGATCTTGTTGCTTTTAGATTAATTAGCTCGCGTCGAGTAATTACCGCTGCAAACATCGCTGAAGACCTATTGTTGCGGGCTAAATTTCAGAATCCTTTGGTTGGATATTAGCAACTAACTTCGATAGAGTAGTAAAAGGCTTGATATTGATAGCTTGTGAATTTCCAACTAGTTCACCTTGATATAACTTCTCGCTGAAGTCTCATAAGCTGCAGACGTCAAGTGTTCGATATTATGAATTCATCAATGCTGCCTGCGATTGACTGCTCGTCTATGTGTCACGGGATGAATATAATGTACATACGCAACGACGTAAAAAGCCTGTCAGGGGTGCAGAAGGTGCGCTTGGTTCCAATTTTAACTGGCGATGGCGTCGCGTAAAAAGGTAAACGCGTAACTCGATCGCCAAGCAGCAGCCGAGGCAGCAGCAATTCAAAAAGCGCAGCAGCAGCAGCAGCAGCAGTGCCCGATTTATCCATGGCGCTAAGCAGTATAGAGCAGGCGGCCGTGGCAGCGCGTGCAGCCGTGTTATCTAAGCATCGCTTTACCAAGGTAAGTATATAAGTACGGGACAGGCACGCGAGCATGAAAAATGTTGGAAGGGGCGAGGAAGAAGAAAAAAAATATATGGAAAACGTCAGCGTAAGTCGAGGGAAAAATCGACGTCCCGAGCAAATTGCTCGAGCGAGCGCCAGCCTGAGCCTTAACGCAATCTAGCTTGGGTGGCCAAGTGCGAGAGAGCTGCTGCTGCTGCTGCTGGTTGGTAGTATAGAGCGAGAGCTGCATAATAGCCTCGTCGCGTGCGCTTTCATCGACGGCTGACACGTTGGCTGTGCCGAGCAGCATGATGCCACTTCTTCTCTTTCTTTATTTTTCCCCGTCGCGTAAGTACTTCTGAAATTGTGTCATCGTCGTCGCTGTCGTTGACGCTCGAGCAGACCTTTTTATTCCGCGAAACGCAAATGAGACGCATTTTGTTTTCGAGCCGAACGTTTTGACTAAAACACCGCTTTCTATACTCGACGATGTAATTGCTGGCTGCTAGCTGAGTGAGCCAATTATCCAAATAGAAGTTATTATGGGCGATCATTTTTAAATGTACGACTTTTGGTTCGGTTGCTTTTTTGCTGACTGATCGTTTTCCCTCAAACCGGGTTTTTTAAGCTTTTTAAGCATGCAAATGGGTTTATAAACAAATATTATAAAATAATTCGTAATATTATATTTCTATTGAATACAGCACTATTTTTAAACCTACCTGTGAAAGCACACTGTGTGAATAAAATGCGAATACATTTTGAGATGAACATGGCACAAATCTTATGCTGTTCATGTATTTGTCTTCATGAAAAATAGGCTTTTCTATAAAATTCTCAAGCAAGAAACTCTATTAATCCCGCCACCGAAAACGCGTACAAAATTAGATGAAACTCTTTAATTTCGGAATCAACATTTCGTTACAAACGAACTTATGTTTCGAGAAGTTCATACAAGAAAATATTTAAATATCTTTTTCGGCTGGATTTTCATCACAATATGTAGACTTTGAAAAAGAGTAGATCGATTGCAAGATACTCTTATCAGCGTGTCAACTGTAATTTATTTTTCGTACTAGTACCTGCGAAATATATCATATCAAATCTAAACTCATCAAGGAGCAACCACCGCAAATATAATGAATACTTTTGCTGCAAAAGAAAAAAATTGATAGATCTATATTTTTTCATGGCTCATTCTTTTGGAGTATACAAACGAATCGAAAAGAAAAAAACACCAAGTCAGTTCCCACATCGCAACAAAATAAACTAAAAGCTGATAATTCATCGGGCGTATGCCTATCGAAAGTCGGCCACACGTGTGCTTGTTGGGCTTAATATAAATCCTTTGACTTCTGACGCGGGACAGATGAAACATCCGCCCCGTTGGCTCCTCCCTCGATGCTTATCGCGCGGCTACGGTGGCGATGCGCCTGCAGTAGCGATCGTGTCCCCCCCAGCATATTATAGGTATATCTGAGAAGATGCACGCTTTACGTGTGTAGGGGCCACTCGAGTGCAGCAGGCGGCGCAGGGCCGCTATCGTGGCGCCCCGATGTACTTGCTCTCACGTCACGCGTGTTTTGATGGAGAGCCAAGGATGAAAGGGAAAAAAGATACATTGAGGAGGTCGGGGCAAGCAAGCAAGCAAGCAAGCAAGCATGGAAGTGTAGTCCCAGCCCCTAATTGATTTATCGATCTCGGCTCTCTTTCATTAACTATTAACTTGCTGCAGACCAGTTGTCTTTGCCTGTAGCAAATTCATACACAATGAGCTTTCTAAAGTGAGGTGATTTTGAAAAGTGCGTACTGCGTGCAGTGCACAGATCTGATAGGCGTATAGCCTCAGGGGGGCTTTGATGTAGCTCGCGCACCCGAAACGATCGACTATGTTTAGCCGCTGGTATATAGCGACGTGTGGTATAAAAGATGCAGGAGGATTCGGGAAAAGACGAAAGAAGGAAACTGATACGCAGCTATATATGTCGTCGATGCAAGTAAGTAAGTAAGTAAGTAATCAGTTGTGCAAATCAATGCTCAGGCCGCACGGCTGAGCAGCTATACGATTAGCCCGCGAGCTCTAGCTTTGAATATACACAGGCAGTGATACTTGAAATTGACCTGGTAAAGAATTAGGGCAGGTCATGTGCGGCGGCGGAGCAGTGCTCGCGATGTGTAGAGATAGAGATAGAGATGTAGGTATATAGGCGCGCAGCCAGGTGGATGCTGCCGGGTGTCCTCCATGCGCCGTCGTTGTTGCACTATACGTCGAACGAACGGGGCGTTGTACCCCTCGCTCGCGTTTTCTATCTCGCTCTGGCCAACTACACTACACGGCAGCAGCAGCCAGGCAGCAGCAGCACCAGCAGCAGCAGCAGCAGAGGAGGGAGCGCGAGCGGGCGCAGTAAGCAGGCGGTACGAGAGCGAGCGAAGGTGGGGGATGGGGATCGGCTGGCTCGAGGGTAGAGAGAGAGCGAGAGAGAGAGAAGGGCGTCGCGACGCGGGCGCACTGCGAACTAAAAGTTCGAACGGGCCGAGGCGCGTCAGTGTCGAGACCGTGATCGACGCGAGCGTACGTCGCCGAGCGTCGCTCTTTCTCTCGTACTACAATAATACGCGCCCGCTCGTAAGTCCATACGTATTCAAATCCGCGCGCGCTCACGCCCGCGCCCGCTCCCGCCGCGAGTGTCTATTACATATTGTCTACATGGATGACTATGTACGCGGACCATGTGCCAGTGACAATTATTGCCTGTGCTCGGATTTACTCGCAGTGAGACCAGTGTTCATTTCATCATCGTTGCTCCACACGCTCAACCACGATTAATTTAAGGTACGACTTTGAGAAGCAGCGAGACAAACGAAATCAGCTTTTTCCTTCTGCGAGATGGATACCGAAAGTTTGGACGAGTAGTGCGCCACTTGTTCTAGAAGTGTGATTAGTTTACGTGATTTACGCGTGAGAGAGAGAAAAAAAAGAGAGGATAGACGCCTGGCAGCTGTTACGACTACGAGCCGACAGTCAAAATAAATCTATGCCGGTTAGAATGATTTACCAGAAGGCGCAACACGCAAAAAACAAAATTCCAGTGATACGCGCGTTTGATGATAGACTTACGACTTTCATAGGCGCTTAAAACTACGTTATGGAAACAAACAGATCGGCCGGCTGCTGGCGTATACACTACGCGCGCGAGAGAGAAGAGATACGGATTTAGGTCTTGTTTATTGCACGAAATGACTGGCTCTTCTTTTCCTTTTTATTAACCAAATTTACTCGACAGAATATAACTTTTGAAAAGCTCTGTCGAGCTGCGATCCGACGTTATATTCCGCTGCCAAATCGAAACATTCCAACAAGTAGCTGCCCGAGAATTTTCATCATGAGCGCCGGATAATTAATTAATTTTTAATATTTCCGCATTGTTTCCCTAATTTTACGCATCAGCGAGCGAGTATAACTGTTTTCCCGATAACTACGGAATTCGAGCAGCGTTTCTGTTATACATACATCGGCTCGATGAGTAGAATATCAATAATTATTATGACGCGAGTACCGGTTATTAAGCTACATTCTTTTGGTAGTTCGTACTTTTTGTTAGGTATTTGCAGATTGGAAATGTTCTCTAATTTCAATTTTTATGCAATTAATTTGAGAAGATTTTTGCACGATGGCCAGAACACTCGAAGCCATTTTTATTATCTCTCGCTATATTTGATCTGCGGTACAAAAAAATGCATGTAAAAATATTCGTGTAGCAGTAGAAAATTTTAAAAACCAATTCAATAAAAGCTACTGGCAGATTGTTGTGGCATGATTCTCCCAATGTTGCCGCAGAAACACGAGAAAAATCAAAACTATTGTATTCCTGAAATCACTATATATTAACAGACTCTGAACCAAAGAAAACAAAAAAAAAGCATCCGAAAAAAAATCCAAATCCGTCCCCTTTGAAAGAGAGGGGGGGGGGGGGCACAAGGGAAAAAGAGAGAGAGTCGTGGTGCATCTCGCGCGTCGATAGCCCGTTTTACGACTCGCTGTAAAAGGCTTTGATGTCGCTGCACAATGGAAATGGGCGAAAGCGTGACCGCAAATAAACCGAATTCCGCAAATGTCGAAACCACCACGCGCCGATAGCGTTGGCGCTTTCTTTTTTCTTTTATTTTTGGCTGCCGATCAACTTTGTCGCTTTCTCTCTCTGTCTCTCTCGATCACCACCCTCCGGAAATCGCCGCGTCCGTGGCTAGCCCCTGACACTTCCGCGCGCGCGATCGTTTCGCTCTCGCTAGCACGGCTACCGATGTCACTTTGTCGCGCTCGCGCGACGAGCTTGATTCGTAAAACGAGAACCGCCATCTTTATTGACAAGTTGACGTGGTTTTAGAACTGTATAAAAACTTTTTTGTTTTGTTTTTCCAAACGGATAGTTGATGTTATCCAATTTATATCTCAGCGCCGTTCCACAATCACTTTTTATGTCTCTAGTTTTACTTTTGATGCAGTGCGATGGCAAAAGAAAATATTTGTGAATGCTCTACAGCGTTTCTACCAGACCATAAAAGCAATTTATAGGAACAATGTCGTTAATTCAAATGAAAGAAAAAAATTCATCAAGAAAAGGTTTTCGTTATCTTTGCAAATTAACAATAGATACTAGCGCAATTAAAAATCGAAAAATGGTTATCTAATGATCATTAGCTTTCAGGTCAATAGACGAAGGTAATAGTAGCCAATGATTGGCATAAATATATCGTTCGAATAATCTACAAGCTAAAGAGAATTGGAGCTTTAATTGTCTAATTTAGCCGATAGTAGGTCGAGCTCGAAATAAAGAAAGGCCTTGGGCGGGCTATAATGGAAGATCGAGAGCCGAAGCGCAATCAGTACCTTCTCGGGTTTTTCTCGTTGCGATTCATTAGCGCGAAATTATGCATAAGTCACCCTTAAATCCTGTTCTGCCAGCGGGGATTATGAGCGTCCGCCATCGCCGCCGCGGAGGTTCATTAGCGTGCTCTCTCCCTCCTCTTCCTGCACCGCGCCGGCAAAAAAGAAAAACTCGGGAGAGGCAGTGAGCGGCGAGAGCCAGGCTTTTCCCTGGCTGCTACCGCATTGACCGGCAAAAAGAGAGCTGATCCTCGGGGAGCCTCCTAATAACGACGACGACGACGAAGAAGAGGCCTCTCTCGCGAAAAGTCAAGCGATCGATCACCCCGTTCGGCTCTACTCATTTAATTATGCGACGAGTAGAGGGAGAGTGAGGCACAAAAAAAGGAAGATGACAGGGGGAGGAGGGAATTTGACGCGGAAGATGCAGCAGTAGCGCTAAACCAAGTAAGTTGAGGGCGCTTCATCAATCATCGCCCGATAAAGCCCCGTCGATTCGACCCTTTCATACGCCCTCCTTCGTGCAGCGCTCTCGCTCGCTATATAAGTGTCTCTCGTGAGACAGTCCAATGCGTCTTTTATGGAGAAGAAACGAGATCCAAGCTTTAGCAACGGCGATTTATGGGTCAAAGAGCGACTTTCAGGCAAATCTGCTGCTGCTACTATTGGCCCCTTATACTTCTTTCATGTCTGAGCCAAGATGAGCTTGCGCCTTCCACTCTGTGCAGGTGTGGGAAGCTTCTTTCGATAATGCTTTAATTGTTTACTTCGCCCCCCCCCCTCCCCCCCCACACGCCCTCTTCCCGGATTATGGATGATTAGCCACGAGAGGACATTTTTCATCTAAGATTATCGATGATCACCGCGCTGAGAAGACACTTTTTTTCTCCTTCTTTCGAATGAACGTCGATAACTCCTCGTTCGTGCAAATTTACTTCGCGATGAATAGGTTTTCATTTTTTTCAGAGCATGATTAATGTCGACTCTCTCTCTCTCTCTCTCTCTCTCTCTCTCTCTCTCTCTCTCTCTCTCTCTCTCTCTCGAAATGAAGTTGGCTATTCTGTTACATGCCGTTCAATTATCAATGCACAGCGCAATAAAAACATTCAGCGGCTGATTGAGGCCTCTCGATCGTCGTGCAGCGATATATCGTGTCGCAAAGTAGTAGCAATTGGAGCCATTAAAAATGAAAGAAAAACAGAGAAAGAGCGCTGTCGATTGTCTGGGCGCGGAATGAAGCCTTCACATGCGAGCCTGCGCGACTAACCGGCACGAGAATCGATCGCTAGCTCGCTCTGACAACATCATATGAGCGATCGAACTTCCATGAAATAATACAGAGCGTCATCAATGTTTTAGGAGACAAATTTCCCAGAAGGCTATGCATGAACATCATCGGTGGACACGCTAAAGACGCGCGATAAATATATCATCGTCCGCGTCCGGAGCGACTTGTTAGATAAAGCTCGCTCTCTTTTCCGTGACCGCGCGCGCAAAAAAGAGAACTGTGCACACATGCAATATTGAATCCTTCGCTGGACATACGTTTGAATTCAGCCTCGTTGGGATTTGGAGAAAAAGTCGGCGAGCGTGCTTTTCCCGAAAAGTTCCTTCTTCGATCAATCAGTGTACTACACGCGTTTTGCTCGTGCTTGCTTGGCGGGCAAAGAAAAAAAGAGAAAGAGAGAGACCGAGACTCCGAAGAAGCGCGTCATTAGTGGGCATTCACAAGTCCCTCGACACTCGGAACTTGCGGCGTGGCAGCCGTACCTCGACTCTCTTCGCCAATCGAGTTTTCCTCTCCTTTAGACTTGCTGCAAAAGTTGTAAGCGCGCGTTTATATACGCGGAGCTGACCGCGAGACCACGAACAGACAACTTTTGCGCGTCCCTTATTCCCTCGTCTTTTTTTTTCTTATCTCAGCCAAATTTGGTATTCAGAGCAAGTTAGTAATGCGGTGCGGCCTGCGACTACGACGTCCCTATTACAGAACACCCTATTCTGAATTTGTCGGGAAAGCGCGCGTCGATGAAAAACTTTTTTTTTAAATTCAACTTTTTTTTTCCATTGAACACACTTTAGTTTGTAAATTCTTCGCTCTTCGAATAGATCGCTTTCAACGTATTTACCGGGAAACTTTCTGACTTTTATGCAAGTTTCAATACTGAAAACTTGAAATTTTTTCAAATGGACATTCAACCGCGGCGAAAATAAAGGAGAATACTTGCGGAAGTTTATTCTGGCCTACTTTGCCGAGCAAAGCTTTTATAATTTTATTTAACTTCCTGTTAATTTCATGCTTCACGCTATAGCATGGCTTCGTTAGAACGCTGCGAATTGAAGCTTTTGAATTCATTTTCAAAAAAGAATTGTGAAAGAGAGAAATATAAACGTGAAAATACACTTTTTTACGAGCTACTAACAAGCAAGATTAAACGTGTAAGAGTAGACTAATGAGTAGAGTGTTTATTTGCACAAACATTTCAATTCACAAAATCCCATTTTCTCCAATTATGCAATTTGCAAGGGTAGGTGCGTTGACTCATTTATTCTTTTGAGCAAAATGAAAAAATTTACACTTTATTTTATCGCTTAATTTTTGCGCACAGATGCATGCTTTTCAGAAAAATAAAAAAAACTCAAAGAACGTTTCAAAGAATTGACGAATAAGGTCACGATTTGTTTGTCCCGCTAATGGGTTTAGCCTCTCTGACGATACATTATCGCTAGCTCACTTTTAAAAATGAACGAATTTCGGACGTAATATTGTGACTACTACTGAATTGAAATTAAATAACAAATATTCTATTTTGATTGCAGATCCGGTGAGGAGCGAAGGTTGGCGCGGTTGTAGGAGCGAGGAAACAAAAGACAAGCGTGCGTATATGCCTGAAGCTTATCAAGCTCGATCGGGTGATTTGTGATGGGCGAGCGTTGGTGGAGGCGCACTAGTCGAGTGGCTGCAACAACAGCAGAGGACGAAGAAGAAACAGCGTCAGCAGAGCGCTCGCCACAATTGTGGGACAAGTGACAGACCGAAAAGAAAAAAAGAAACGAAAAAAAAAAGTGTTGTTCAAGCTCTGGCTGTCGCGATAACTGCTCAAAGTAATAATAATAGTAGTGCGGCAGTGTGCAAGTGCGTGACAGTTCATTGATGTGAGCGAGCGTTTTCATCGAGGGACCGGGACGACGACGAAGACGAGTAGGAGCGATGATGGCGAGGCACCACCACCAGTTCGCCCTGCAGGCCGCCGTCGCGCTGCTCGCCTTGGGCATCGTCTTCGCGCGACTCGACTTCGTCATCGCGCAAGGTTAGTTTCTCCATTCGATTTGTTCGACTTCTTTATTACATCTTTGTTTCCGGTCGTATACTCACGTATAGGCAGTCACATTGTTACTATTGTACAATGTTTTATCATTATTTCGTGAGTTAATATTGTTGTATCTTTTCTTTTTCTCTCGTAATACTACGATACTTTTATGTTTGCTGTTGTAAACTTTGCTTTGGACAGTAGGAAATTTATTTTCGTTATGAAATATGCCTTAAGTAACAGCTTAGGAAAAGAACTATCTTATAATATCTTTGAATCAGATTTCCGTCAGTTTCTAAAGTAAAATTTAATTGCTCAGATGAATAACTTTATCCTTCCATTCCTTAAGCTCAATTCATATTTACATTTATTCCTTTCATAAATCACAAATTTAGTTGCTTAAGTTCTGTCTATTTCCGTTTTTTATCAATTGCGTTTCAGTTGACGTATAATTTCAAAAAGACATTCAATTATTCCCGTCAAATATTTTTCTTTAACTTGTGTTTCCCTGTAAATTTTAATTGTACCGATACATCCACATCTTGAGAATCCTATCACGGATAAACAAATATTAAAACGCTAAACTCATAAATGGCTTCTGGTACTGAAAAGGAGTCGATATGACTTGTTTGACATTATTAATTATTTCATGATATTCAATTTGACGTATGTAATAAAAATTTTTTGATTTTACGTAACGTGATTTTGGATTAAAAAATTTAACATCAAAAGATTTTTCTCACAAAAGAGTTTCAGATGAAAGAAAAAAAAAAGTTGGCAGTAATTGAATAAAACGAATGAAAGCCAGGATTTTTCAAACGAATAAATAATTTGAAAAATTCGTATTTAACCATTTTGGGTTGTTCCCGCTCCAATTGGCACACATACACGCGTGATAGGATGGCAAAGAAATCCATCCATAAGAATAAACGACTGAACATTGTCCGTCATCGGGCCGAGTGCAACGGAGCGAGGGATGACGGAGTTTGGTCGGGGGAAAGCGCGCGGATTAGCGCAGCAGCTCCGCTAAATCGACAACTCGCCGATTAACTGCCAGCCTCGTATATACGCAGCGCCGGCGCGCACTGACCCTCGTATTACGCCCGCAGCTGCCACAACACTATGCGCGCTCACCTTCTGATGCATGCGAGTCGATGTCTATTGGTTTAAGCCCGCGCTTCGCGCCCGCCGAGCTGCACTGCTTCGATAAAGCTTAAATATTGGCAAACGAATTTTCAATCAGGGTGATTATTAAGTGCTATTTCGCTGTTTAAAACTTCTTCTCAATGTCATCCTCTCTAAATTGAGTTGAATATCGTAAATTAATTAAACGTAAAATGTCGATATAAGATTACGTAGGTGACAAGGGGGTTGGGATAATTCAGGAAATAAATTGGTTGTATAGATTACAAATAAACCGAGTAAGTTAGTGCAGTTCTTGGCAAAATCCGATGAAGGCAATATCGCAACAACAACAAAAAAACGCAACAAAGTTTCGAAACTAGTTTCTCGGAAAAAGCTTTCACGCCGACAGCGGAAAAGAGGAAAAAAGCTCCGAAAGGACAAAGTCGGCTGCGGCGAAAGGCTTTGAAAATTCGGAAGCCGATGACAATTTTACGGGAGATAGGCCACGTGCGGTAGAAGTAGCACGTGAACACGCGCTTCGCGTCGTCACAGGGATTATCGCTAGCGGCTTGACGGGCTGTGGCGTTGCGGTGATTTACCGCCTGCACACGCTCCCGCTGCTGCTGCTGCTGTTGTGCCATTTTTCCCCTCCACCTCCCCCTTGCGTATTGCGTATCGTCGCGCTTCGCCAAAATTTCGGCTTTTTCGCGGGCTTTTAAGCGCGTTAAATTCTACGTGATTTTCGGATGATCTACTGGCCCCGATGTCGCTCTAATGGCTATATATTCGCTAATTTTTCGTGAGGGGAACGCTCGGTTTGGCCAAACTGTATGAATTATTGTTTGAACTTTGCTAGCTCACGATTTCGATGCTTTAACGTTTTTTTTCACGGTTATTTCTTATGGTAATTTCGCTTGGAATGGTGAAGCAAACCGTATTACTGAACGCGAATAAACGAAAGTATAATTGGAATTAACAAGGTATTTTATTTTCCAATTGGTAATTCGATTTATTCGGAGTATTTGAATCGAGTTCATACGCCAAGCAGGATGTGCTTAATTTAGTTACAATATAAAAATTTCGATCCAATTAAAATTTAATTATTGCATGCCGTGCAGTGCATCAGGAATTTGAAATAAATTTGATTATCTTCTCGGCAGGTCCAGAATAAAATTTCGTTTTAAAAATCAATAAATAGCCCCAGCGGGAAGTTCATCAACCAGACTCTCAATCGCAGTTTCATTTCCCAAAAGTAAACCACAGCCGCGGATCCGTGGGTGCACTCGAGAGGGGCGATGGTCGAATAGTTTGTCCCGAGGACAATTTTTAACCGCATACGTGTGCAATAATACAGCTGCGCCGCAAAAAGGGGGAGGGAAAGGGCATGAACTTATACGACTGTTGCGTGCCATGGTACTACACCTCGCAGCTGATTCTTGGAATGAGCTGCTCCCTCGGGCTTAGCAGCAGCAGCCGGAGCATGCATTCGGTGCGTATAACACTGAAAGTGAAAAGTGCGCGATCGGGAGGGTAGACGGAAAAGCCTGAGCCTCGTCTTGCTCTTCGCTCTTCGTCTCCCTCCTGTGGTTAATTGGACTCCCGGCGGGTGTTTTGACGCTGGCTGGCTTTTATGAGCGACGGATTTCCTTTAATCAAGCCAGTCTCGACTTTGAATGCGCCGCGAATTTTCAATGTGCGGCTTGCGTGCAGCTTTAATTGACGAGAATTTCTTTTAACGAGGTCGTTTCTATTTTCCCTGCTGCCGCTTTACTTTTTTCTTTCGCCCTTTCCTTCGAAAATCGTGTGTTTTCACGCGAATTTTAACAATAGGCTTTCGCAAATTTGGTACTCTATGTCGTGAAAATGAGAATGAAAGTTCACTTAATAACATACTATACTTTATAGTTACACGAAAAATTGCCATCAAGACTCCCAGCTAGTGTGTACATGAAAAACAAAATGGAAGAATAATTGAAAGGCATTTTTTTTCACGGAAGGGGCATAACATACACTTGGACATAAAGTCACGTGAAGTTTGATAGGTTTTTTACGAGGTCGTAAAAATAATTTTCCACCCCTCGTATAAAGTGCATAGTAAATCGCAAGGACGTGCGAGCACGCGGAGAGATCGAGAGAGCGCGCGCGCAACTTTATAACGTAGCTCACGCGTGCCGTATGCAGTATATGCATTGAGAGGGGGAAAAAAAGAGACTGCAACCGCGCATCAAGTTTGCGCGTCCGCGTTAAATCTGCATGTTTGATAATCAAGCATCAAACGGGAGCGGCGCGTTCGCAATGACAACATCGAGAGACACAGCGGTGCCAAGCGGCAATTAACTGGCATCAATTAGCCATTGGGCAAATGTAAAAAGCAGCTCGGCTACGCGCGCCTGAGCAAGCGAGCGAGTCGCGCATCCACGCTCTATTTACGTAAGTTCAATTAAGCGTCGCCGCAATTGATTGCACGCCAATTATACACACAAGCTTACCCTCTCTTTTCCCTCTCTCTCTCTCTGCTGTAGGCGCTAAATCCTGACGGTAATCACTGGCAATAAATCTTTGAAGAGAGTATTCCGAACTGCATGCTCCCTACTACTCTCGATCTTTGTGTCGACTCCAACAAAAAAGTCACGATAAAAAAAATGGAAAAACAAGAAAGAAACGGGTTAAATGTGGTTGCGAAAGAGCGCCAAACGCCACAACGTACAGCTGCATAATTAACGAACGACTCGAGAGGATTGGGGGGAAACGCGCTCGTGTCGTACCCGCGAAATCCGACTGCGAGTAATCAATGGCTGGCTTTGACGCGCGATTGTTAGCGAGAGAACAAGAGCCAACGTCCTCGCCAATTCAATCATTTGCCTGGGCTATTGCGTGCCAGAGGACACGATTGCTTTCTTCATTGAACTTTCTTTCTCATTTTTTTTTTAATCGCTAAAAAATTCAACTTTTTGATTGATCATTTATTCCAACGTCAGGCCAAGCGAATTAATTTGAGTACTTTGAAATGCTTTCGATAAAAAAAATTAAATTTCAACGTTAATAAAGCTCGCATTCGATTCCGTTAATTCTTCATACAGTGCAATTAACAATTTTAATGAAGCAAGAGACGTCAAAGAAAAATGAGATATGTACTGTTCATTTAATGCGCTGTCATACTGATTCCAGAGATATAAGATGACAAATTTTATAGTAATAATTAATAGTAATACGTGAAATTTTAAATTTGGTTGGCAGTGATGGCTACCCAGTACTAATTGATTATCTGAACAAACCGTAATTGACTCACACGCTCCAATTCACATTTCGTTCTTGCTAATTAATAGCAACGATTCATCATAGGTGAATTGTACCCAAAATATGCGAAATATTACGCATATATTTCAACCTTAGAAGCATGCACATTGCATATGTAGATAAATGAAGTCTGAAAAAAAAGAAAAATTTCTTATCAAAAATACAAAAAAAATATAGTCTGAAGCGTTCTAGAATCTCAAGATCACTTGGTTTTAAGAGAAAAATCTGCTTTTCCACGAGACAGGTATATATAGAGTTTGTTGACGTGGTTCACCTGTCGTGTACGGGGAGAGGGCATCGAGCAAAATTCAGACTCACCCTTTTGTTCGCCGCCGCCCCATTACTCTTGTTTAGTCTGGCTTGCGCCCGAGCCTCGCTTTTTCGTATAAATAATGCATCGACTTGACGCGGACTGACGCGCTGCATCGAATGCGCGAGAGCCGCGGCACGCCGGATAAAAGCTGCTATTCTCTGCTGCTCCCGGGCGTATTTCGTAAACACATATCCGCTGAAGGATTGATGTTGATGTGCGTGCCGGAGACTCGTGCGAGTGCTTTTCTAAAAAATAGTCTAAAGCATTGGATTCTGAAAATAAAAAATAAAAAAAAAACAAACAGACTAAAGTAAACGCACGTTTGAAAAGAAAATCAGGCAGAAAACACATTGATCGAAGAGCTTTCAGTGTCGAGCGAGCTCAATCCGCGCGCAATCGCGCAATGTCGATTAGCCGAACAGATGTAGGTGAGCGCGTACAAATCGTCGCTTTACGAGTCAGGTGAAGCGTGACGGTACGCAATAAAGCTACTGCGACAACGACGACGACGACGGGCGACGAAGCAGTAGTCTAGTCTCTCTCTCTCTCTCTCTCTCTGTGTCGCCTCCTTCCTCGCTTTTCCTCGAGCGCGCGCGACTCGGCGACGCAGAAAGAGACGCGCGCGAACAGGAGGCTAACTCGATTTTCCGAGCGGGCGTGCTGAAACGGCCGCAATCCGATTGTCACGGCAGGAGGCTGCTGCTGCTGCTGTCGCGCGCGTCTATTCAGAAAAGACTACTCGCCACGCTAGAGCGCAAAAGAGAACAAATGAAAACAGTGTGGCAGACAGATAAAGAGAGAGAGAGAGAGAGAGTGAGAGATGGAAATGACGGTCAAGTACGTTCGACGAGGTTGAAAAGGGTTGGTGCTAGAGGTAGTAGTAGTAGTAGTAGGTCGTGCCACTTATGCAATCAACCGTAGCACTGCTTCAGCAGCGGGCAACGCCGCTCGATGCTTTATGCGCCTCTTCACTTTTGAAGCTTTTGAAGCAGCACTGGCAGCATCCCCCCTCCCCCCCCCTCCTCCTCCTCTCTCGCGCTCTGCTATGTCCGCTTCACCTCGTTTTGCATTTTCACGCCTATGTATGGGAGAGGGAGCGAACTGGCTTCCGGCCCTTTTGCCTGTTTGTTCTCTTTTCGCCCCCTTCGGCGCGGCGCGTCGGCGGCGCACATACACTCACAACTTTTCATCTCAGCATTGCAAATTGCCTACGGGATACAACGCGCGCGAGTTGCTGGTTCGTCGGCTCTTCTTTCGCGTTCCCTATCCGGACGACAGTTGCTCGGCCCACTTCACGCACCCGTCACCTTTTTTTCCTCTCTCTCTCTCTCTCTCTCTCTCTCTCTCTCTCTCTCTCTCTCTCTCTGCCTGACTGAAAGTTGCGCCAAACTTTTCCTCGATAAGCCAAGCTTTTTTCTCTCACGATATTGTAATTTTAAATGCGACGTCCCCTTTTTTTTGTGTCGTCGTCGTCGTCGTCTGGCACACGCCGTCTGCGGCTACTTAAAATTGGCCGTAACTTTTTGATATGAAGCTGCGGCGAGTTTCGAGTATGCCAGAAAGATAAGCTACACTCCATGGTGAATGCCAAATTGGAGGATATCATCTGTATGAGACGTCGAAATGCCGATAAATATTAAAAAAATCCAGGCGAGCGAAGGTGCGGATAGAGAGCAGAGCGCGCGAGTGAGCGAGCGAGCGGCAAGTTGGAGGGGCTTTGCATATTTGAAAGCCACTCAAACCGTAAGAAAAGCTCGCTCAGCCCCGGCATTACCGATTAAATTTTTTCGCCCCGAAAGTGCAGCTCTTGAGCGCTCAAGCTCGTTAATATTTGAGCTTGCTCCATCTTGGTGCATCACAAAGTCGCGCGCGAGCGCGAGTTTGCTTGCGCCCAGGACAGGCGGTTTCATAATTCAGTGCTCACCAGCAGCAGCAGCAGCAGTATTCGACCTCTCGCCCAGCTGATAACATCTGCCAATTCTTTTTGGAGATGCTGCTGCTGCTACTGCTCGACCGTCAACTATTCAGTCAATGTACTCCAAGAGATAACATGGGCTGTGTTCCACCGTCTCATCATCAATGCGCACCATCATGCGCAGTCGTTCTTCGTGACAGTAAGTTAACTTAAAAAAATCATCAGCTGTTATTTCTAATCAAAAAACGTTAATTTTAACTCATTTCAAACCTTTGCGCATGATGGTGCGCAGATGGTGAGACGGTGGAACACAGCCATGACCGGGACTCGGCTTCTCTTTTTTTTTCTCCTCAAAAGTTGACTGGCAATCTATTGCTTTATACAAATATTTGCCTAAATCGAGATCAACTGACATCTTCTAATTATTCATTATACATCAATGCCTCCTCGCAGTTTAACGGATTCATACTTATTCAATTAAGAAATCTCTCTTTAGCGAGCTCGAGATTTCAAAAGTTTGCGCATTGAATTTCAACGAGGTCGCCAATTTTTTTCCCCCGTATTAATTACAAGCTCGGATAATTATGCAGCAGCAAGGTCGGCATTAATTCAGTGTTTGGCCTTAAAATTTTGCGGCGTTAACTAACTGAAACTTTGTTCAATTAGCTGGCGGAATGAGAAAGAAAGAGAGAAAAGAAAGAAAAAGTACGCGACGAGAGATACCCACCTCGGGGCTAAGTTAACGAGTGAGAACATTTTGGGCTCGCCGCGCGCACGGAGTGAGCGAGAGAGAGAGAGAGAGAGAGAGAGCCTACACGGGGCAAACTTTCTAAGCCACAGGTATTTCCTTAACTTACGGCGGATTCCGACGCCACTTTTGCGTAAATCGACTTCTAGACCACTCGTCTAACCACCAAGGATCGCGCGAGTTTCAGACTCTCAAGTGAAATACAGGGCAAATAAAATACTGGTTTTCTTATCTCGTTAACAATAAAATAGCTATATCCAGATTAACAAAGAGCTGTTGATCTATGTGAAATACAGCATGAGTACCTCTACTTCGCTTCACGATATACGGAGAGAGTGCGAGCGCGATACGATCGTATAGCAACAAGGATCGGAGCAAACACGATTATCGTATTGCAGGCCAATTAGGAGCTGCAAGAGAGAGAGAGAGAGAGAGAGAGAGAGAGAGAGAGAGAGAATGAGGGGGGGGGGGGGTGTATAGCTAATTCTCCGCAGGGCAGCGCGTTGTCGGACGAATGAGCAAACTCTGCTCTCTGGTCATGCCTATTTATGTACGTGTATACATGGCTCGCATGTGAAAGCCTGTAAATATCCAGTATTTCAATGTAAAAGCCATATACAGATGAACATATGTAGCAAAATTCATGTACCTATCCGCGAATGATGAATAAAAAAAAAGAAAAGCACTGCTTTTTTCTCTCTTTTCCACGACAATCTCCACGAGGTACTTTGAATCGCATAAACATAATGCTACGTTGAATAGGTATACTGTTATCCGAACAATGTTTTTCAATTATAAGTTGGATGAATAGCCATTCTATCGAGGACGTTCAGTCGATGATCCAGGGATTACCCTTTTGTTACGCCTGGCTTTTGTTTTGCCCGCTCTAGCGCGCGCGATCCGTCATGCGATATATATTGCATGTATACAATACGTACGCAGAGAGCTCTCGTTATAATTGTCTGCGGCGGTGAGCCGCGATATTTGCGAAAAGAACTGGCAGCATTTTGCTCGGAAAAGCGTCAACATTAGCAAACGTATGTTGTGTTGCGATTAATATGTGCAGAGCCATACGTATCTGCCCCCCCCCCCCTCTCTGCATCCTACTTCAACTGGCGTATTTATAATTATATCATTCGAGCGCATTATTCGACCATTAAATCTCAACGAATCATCCTGCTTATGAGCTTAATATCCAGTGCCTCGAATACTCGGCAATATACGCCGCCGCGTTATTTGATTGCATGAGATAATGTGTGCACGTATCAAATTTTTCTTAATAGACTCTATTGCTTTGTTCGCTTAAAGCCATTAGCTCGACGAGCGCTCAAACAATTTCCATAGCGAGTGTGTTAGCAAGTAGGTTGGAATTGGTCGCATTCAGAATTTGCAACAAGTTTTTCAGAAACCAAATTAGCGAGTCTAACGAAGTACTGCAAAATTGCAATTAGACGGAAGAATTCACGCGTCGATTAATTGTGCGCGCTACCGAGAGAGTAAATTTAACAGTGCTTCCTAGAAGGACCAAACTACTAACGTACTTCAAGCGTCTTGCAGTATCTGTCTAATTAAATTCCTCGAGCCAACGTTGCGAGCAAATTGTTTCTTTGTTGGATTTTCGCATGTACCTGTCAAGTAATTGATCGCTGGCATCATTGGAATTCAATTTGTTTCGATACAAAGGAGCGACGAAAAATTCATATCGTCATTATCGAAAAATTAATTGAAATTTTATTGCAGAATTTCCAACGAATATAATTTGATGCTTAATTGCTCGTTTGCAATTAAGAAACTTAAAAAACGTATTTCGAAAACTAAAAACAAATAATTCACCTCGAAATTCGCCCATTCCTCTTGCGAGTTTGCTCGTATAAGGTTAAGTGCCATTAATTTTCCTTACAGCCATTTTCTTGTGCAGCTCTGCTAACACCTTTTTGCCAACTCTCTCTCTCGCGCGCGCGCGCGCTCTTGTGAATTCTTGCTCGTTTTATTTACAAATTTAAAGCGCATTTAATAGTACAGCGCAGCCAGACATTGTCAACCAGTCTCTAGCGCGAGAGTTTTTTTCTCTATTTCTGGGGTGAAAAAAAAAAAGATTTCTGAAAAGATAGATCGTCGTCGTTGTGATCGTCTCGCTTTACAATTAAGGTGCGGTCTTTCATCTTTACTTTCCTTTGTCGCCCAAGATTTTTTTTTGTTTTAACAAGATTTTTCTTAGCACTAAAAAACTGCGGCTCGGTATCTTGTTATGTTTAGCTTTGGAATATCAAGATGCTTATCACTCAAGCGGTTTGGTTAAAACGTAGAATTTTCGTCAGAAATAATCAACAGAAGTTAAATTCAAGGCATCTATCTTTATGTGTTTGCTTTGATCGCTCATTGTGAAAATCAACGATAATGATTTACAGTCTGATACACAGATTTTTCCTTCTCGCTTGAGCACATAAGTGAAATCATTCTTTTCTCTGTACGCAATATATTTCACTGGATTCTCGCAAAAACATAACAATACATCACTATGAAATCGAATGGCTTTATTGCCATGTAAGGAACGTAAGAGAAGTTCCGTAGGGCGTTGAAGAGAAAAAAATTTGAAATCCAAGAAGACGCATGTGCGATGGAAGGAAGGCTCATAGCACGATCGTGTTATTTCAGCGAAGCGATATATCTATCACGTATAGTTACGCCATGGACAAACACGCGAATGAGCATTGCTCATCGATCTGTTGACTCTTGAAAAATATCGATTACCCGTGCGCCTATCGGCGTTCAATCCTTTTTCCAAAACCGTCCGACAGGCCGCCAACCGATGCTACTCACGTTAAAGGTCGTTGCGAAAGAAAAAAAAAACGTTCAGACGCGCAGTATAACTACGTTATTTCCCCTGAGGATTCCGACCTAAAAATAAAAAAAAAGGAGCACAAGCCACACTTCTCTCCGTAATTTCAGAACTGGATAAAATATTACACTCTGAAAAGCCGTAGTGGCAGTTTCGTGATGTATATCGCTGGGAAGTCTAATTGAAAATTTATCAAAACGAGCGGCAGTTATACACTGGAAGCTTGTCTGTTGCACTTGAGCAACGACCGAATTCAATTTTGCCCGGGCTAACATTTTCAATGAGTGCCGTAAAATTTTCATTCGAAAAAACGAATAAACAACAACTGCATCAACAACGAAAAAAAACAACAGTAGCAAGAGTAACACGGTAATACCGACAAAACTACTTGCGCGCGTTTTACGTTTTTCCAGACAGCTCAGCCATTAATCCCCGCGCGCAGTAGCGGCGGCGGCAGTAGCGAGCCTGGCAATAAGAAGAAAAAAAAGGGGTAAAAAAAAACTCGGAGCTCGGAGGGGTACCGTGGAATAACAAGAAAAGCCGGGCGTTCTCTCTGCTCAGCGAATTGATATCCACTTAAGACTAATAGACCCCGCTCGATTAATCATCCTTTCGCTACGAGCATTTATCCGAATTATTCGGAGTCGTTAATCCGAAGCGACTTGCGCTAGGCGGTGCAGGATCGACATTGCAGACTCCTCGTCGATTGCGCTTTTATCAATGTCGAGACTACGTCGAGTCGACGGTATAAAAATATCTGCCTTCAACACCTTAGCGAGCGAGTGTGCGTGCGCGCAAGTAATGCGAACCTTAAGGTGATGCGAGACTCGCTCGTGGAAGAGCTTCCAGTAGGTTCATTAACATTGTTTATCGATATATCGCTCTGTTCAATGTTTAATCAGTCGACGTCTCGACAAGTGAGTATTCTCTCGCTATTCTCATATCAGCTGAGTAAATGAGCGCAGATCAAGATGAAAGATGCAATGGATCCTTCTGGGGAAGACTGAATAAATGATATAGTAATGGATTTGCGATAGTTGAAAGAGAAAACAATATTATCGAGATCAGGAGAAAAGTTTACTCGCGCCGTGGCAAGGTAAATCAAAGGGAAACAGAAGCGCGCGAGGCGCGTATAAAGCCATTCTCAAGAGCCTTCAGCAAGCGGATATTTGCGCGCTCAAAGCCGATACTTGCATGTCAAAGCATCCATCTCGCGGTGCAAGCTTATCATCGCCCAGCCCGACTCGAACGAGGCTGTACACGTTCGCGCGTACCTCTTTTAAAAGCAACTCTTTGCAGCTTAACGCTAACAAACACTTACACCTACCTATCGCGGAAAGGGAGATAGAGAAATATGGCTTTTTGCACTCGAGCTGCAAAAGCATCCACAGAGAGATAATCGTTTTGCTGCGATACGTGTATGCGCAAGGAAACGAACGATACATGCGACTTTTGACATTTTGAAATGTTAAAGAATCAGAGAACGAGTGTCGATGTCAGTTTCAATGAGCATGATCTGATGCAAACTGCGTCGATTATCTCTCTCGAGCATGAGACACGAACACAGCGGAAAGCCACTTAGCGCCACGATCATTCCGATTATAATACGCACACGTATACAGCAAACGCAGTTATAGGTTTGCGTGCAAGTCAGCGAGGTGTTGGGCGCGGATTGTCGCTGGAAATCTTCAATTATGGACGACAACGCCTCGGAACCCGTCGTCATCTCACTCTGTCTCTTGTGCTCCTCCTCCTCCTCTTCCTTCTCTCGTGGATCGATCGAGCAAACGGATTGCGCTATACGACCTGCAGACCGACCGCCATCCCCGTCTGCGCATCGACGGAAGCTTTTCCATCGAGTCATATTTTATGGAAGAAGCTTTAATTGCTCGATTAACGCCGACGACGAGTGCAATTGAAAACGATAAAAGCTTGTCGCCCTTCCGAGAATCACTAATTTCTGACGAATCAGACGGACTCGCACGCAACACTACAAAAAAAAGTTCTCATTTTAAGTATGCAGCAAATTTAAGAACTTTTTTTATTTTTCGTTTTTATCTTGCTTAATTATAGTTATAAGGTTCAATCATTTTTTTCCGAACACTTGTTGACCTAAGTGACAAAACCTATTAATTTTTAGATCATTTTTGCAGCTCCTTAGTTGAAAACGAGCGAGTTCTTAAAATTGCTGCATAATTATTTTAAGAACAAACCTACTTAATTTAAGAACTTTTTTTTGTATTGAAAGCCCAAACTTAACTGGTGTATGCCATACGTTAACTGTCGATACTTTGAAAGTAGCCGCGCGAGTGCGTTTAGCAGGTCGTATATGCAACTCCCCCCCCCCCCCTCTCTTTTTCACTCTTTCTAGCGAAAATTTGCATCCAAACGCAAGCTCATGTAATGAGCGTCCATTAGAGCTGGAGAATGAGGTTTAGCGCGCTGTAAAGCGAAACTATTTTGCAAATGGCTCACGAAAGCGTCACGAAACAAAGCCCACCCCCTTTGCCTCCCTCCCGCCTCGAGTTCTATCGATCGCCCAAACAATTATCGTGTTTGACAATCGTTATCCTCGCGTACACGTATAGCTTCGAATTTTCCAATTTGCCATTGCTAGTTGATTAAAATCGAGAGAGGCCGCGCTTGCGCGAAGCACGAAGAAATCTCTCCTCGAGTTCCTCTCTGTCCTCTGTATCGATTCGATCGTCATCCAAATAAATGAGTCTCTCCAACTGGGCCACGAGGGCTCAACTCGATACAATATATAGCTTTTTCCATTTGCTCTCTCAGCGCACGCCCAGGTGATTGACTGCCAGAGTATGTCCAAGTGCGTTTACGTCGAAGCGGCTGGCGATCGATGTACGAAGTTCGCATATTATAAGAGCCGAGCGGGAAGTGAAGGGCTATAGGGAAAGACGATGAATAAAAAAAATGAGAAAGAGATAAAAGAAAAGGGCTGTACGGACGCCCACGCGCGCATGCAGGCGTTTCTTCGCGAAATCGACAAGCTCTCTTCTTCTCTTTCTCTGCTGGCGAGGAGAATAAAGTGCATGCACGAGGAGGCGATATGGCCGAGGCGTTTGTTATGCATGCACGTCGAGAGTTTGGCCAAGGTAAATACGCACGCACGAGCATAAAGCCTCTCGCCGGCGCTCGCGTCGTGGAAAGCCGCTTCTTCTCTCCCTTTCTTTCGCTCCTCCGGCCGCGTCGCGCGTATCAGCCTCACATTTTTTCGCTGCGCGTCCTCTTTTATGTCTCTCTTTCTCTCTCGTTCTTGCGCTCGAGCGATATATATCCTTCGTTTTATAACCCCACTCTTCCTTTGTTCGTTCTCTCTCTCTCTCTCTCTCCACGAGAGAGTTTCGCGCAAGTTAAGGTGTATCGGGCTGCACCTGTGCGTGTGGGAGTCATGAGTTTATGCATGGCTCGACTCACACACATACACACGTTGTTCTAGTTTAGAGCGCAACACGCGATCTACCTCTACAATATCCTGCTTTTCGTTCGACGCGCCATGCCACATAACGCTGCTGCTGCTGTTGCTGCTTTGGCGATCCCTTGGCAGCCCGATGGACGTGCATGCACGGAAAGCTTTCCTTCTTCTTTCTTCTTTCTCGTGTACGGCAAACAAGATTCATCGAATGAAGACCTCTAGTCGATTTTGCGAATAAGGAAGGTAAACACCACTGCGCTATATACTTTTCAAAGACATTTTTGCCAACTCTCGCTCTCCCTCTCATGCGGAGACGGACGTTTTCGGATTGCAAGACTCGACTGAAGAAAGAGAGAGAGAGAGAGAGAGAGAGAGAGAGAGAGAGAGAGAGAGAGAGAGAGAGAGAGAGAGAGAGAGAGAGAGAGAGGAAGAAGAAAAGGAAGAAAGTGGGTCAATACGCGTCGCTTTTTCTCGCGTCCTAACCGGCCCCCCGAGAATCCTTGCCGAGCCGAAGAAAGCAATCCGCAGAGTGAGAGACCAGATGCAGATGAGGTTTCTTCTTCGAGTGCACGCTTTCAAGCTATCGATCGCTCTCTCTCTCTCTCTCCTCGCCAACATTTTTTTCTCTTTTTCGTGACAGTAGCGCTCTCTCTCTCTCTCTCACTCGCATGCTGTCCCTCACTCTTTTTTCTCTTTCTCACTTCTTCTTTCATATCCCACCGAGCTGCAACTCTTCTGACATGCTCGGCTGTTAAATGCGAGAATTTCAGTGGGAGAAATGCCACTGCGAATGCGTTTTTGCGAGCGAGCGCCTCGGGCATGCCGCACCATTTTGAACTCTTACTTTTTTTTGTGCATTTTTACACATTTTTTGACGGGTTTTCAGCGCACACTCGCGAGAGCATTCCTACCAAATAGTTTTGATATATATATTCGAATTCCGTATACTAGTCCATTTGGATAAAAGGTTTCGCTGTAATATTTTTTTTTTGGTATGCGCGTCCAATACTTTGATCGCGTGTAAGATTTTTTTTCCATTTTGGAGCAATATCAAATAGAAGGTTTTGTTATGACGCAGCGAGGGCGATGAATATGGTTGAATATTATGAAAATATTGCGATGATATCGTTAAAATTAAAAGGTTTCGTTATTTTTTTTTATATTGAGTACCAGTCGACGTTGCGTTCGTGCGTCGAAACATAAATCAATCCTATCCTTTGGGGAAAGACGAAATTAACACGAAACCAGCGGCGAGTTAGACAAGAACGGAAATTCCTTTTGGCTTACATAAATAGTTTTGAATCGATATATCGGCAGGATCGACAGGGGGGTTTTTCTGATATCGGGTGGGCTGAGCCAAAGCAGCAATTAAGCTATTCGGCCTTTCAACACGCGCCTAAAAAATAGCCTAAACTGCCCGCGCGAAGGCGCCTCACAGACAATCAGCCTTATATGCGGCGGCGCCGAGCAAATAACGAGTTAGCGTTGCCTGCCAACACCTCGTTTAATCCCTATTAAATCGTTGCCTCGGCCTCTCCTTTTACACGCGCCTTTCGTTTTTTTTTTTCTTTTTCCCTTTTTTTTTGTTCTGCGGGGAGGCGGGCCACTCACGAAAATTGTGCGCCGGCAATTCCGCGAAGAAGCAACACCAAGCGCCCAAATTACCTTCTCTCTCTCTCTCTCTCTCTCTCTCTCTCTCTCTCTCTCTCTCTCTCTCTCTCTCTCTTTTTCTCAGTCTGCTCCTTTTTTTGCGCTGCGCCGCGAGAAAGCCAAATATTGATTATTAGAGCCGGTTAGACACCTTAATTTTACTCTCTTCTCGGCCAATCACGTTAACGAGCCCTCGCTTGTTGTTTTATCCGCATGCGCGTTTCATTCCATTTAATTCGACAGCATTTCATCGGGCCATAAATATTTCTCTTTTTTTCCGTCACTTTACGCGGCGAATAATTTTCGATTGAGTAACGCGCTGAGCGCGAGCGCGCGAAATTAAAAGCGCTTAACGAGGATTGACGTCTTCCTGCATGGATTACTCTGACTTGCAAATCGTTACGGCCTGAATCATCGTGAGTCGCGAGAACTTTTTGGCCTGATTCACATTATGAAAAGGCCATTCCAAGCTGATGAGCTTAATTCAATCAAAATCATCAAGTTATGGATATTCGAGCGGGCGCGCGCTTAAAAAGGTCTCTCTCTCTCTCTCTCGTGAAAATCAATGTCCAGCAGCGGGAAAATAGACAATGACGATATACCGATATTATTCACGCAAGAATTATCGAAGCGGAACGATGTGCCGCAGCCAACGCCGCCGCTCGCATAAAATTGACAGAAAGTTCAGTCTGTCGCGTGAACGCGCTCACGCGCTCGGCAGCGGCGTCCTCGTAATGAAATGCGAAAACGTCACTTCATACTATTATAATTGATTAATTAAAAGCACATCTGAATTACAGAATTAACATCGCTCGCACGAGCGCGCATATAAATGTGACTCTTATTCGAGGCGTTTAATTGCAAATGCCAGGGCTGAGTGTAATTAACGATCGGTCTTTCTCTCTCTCTCTCTTCCTTTCTCAATTTCTCTTTCCAGGCAAAACTCAACTTAATCGGCCGCGTAATTTCGAATTAATCGTGACCTCGTCGGCGCGGAATTTCTTTGTAGCCGGCGCCCCTTATACCTAACGAAGTCAACGAGTGCAATAACTGCATGACGGACGGCGTCTGCGCTCAATAACCAATCTCCCACGCAACCGAGCGGAGCAGCAGAAAAGAAAAAAAGAAAAAAAGAATAAGAGACCGCGAGACGTGTATGAATTTCGTGCTATATTATGCTTTTCATCCACTTTAGCCGATTAAAGTCTAATTTCAGCTGAAATTCGACTTTCCACTCAATTACGCGAACCTCAAATATCTAGTTGGAACGAAAATTGGGTGACACATCGGCATTCGCGACTCGGTTTGGTATCTGACTTTTTGTTTTGGCCTCCTCACCCGCGCGAAAGTGGGCCAAGCGTCGTTCACCCTCGACATTCCAGCTGGCCCCCCGTCCATCAGTGTATCGTCGAGCTCGAAACGCAAATCTCGCATTCCCCGCTGGATTCCGGCGCGCGCGGGAGGAGCGTACTTTTGAATACCTGCGGCCTGCGAAATTTACGAGCGAGAGAATGGGCTACACGATCGCTTTCAACTCCATGCGAATATCACGCGTCTCCGGTCTACGTGCTGTTATTTTCCTTCCATCGTGGCTGTTGGTACAGCTAGTTAAAAAAAAACGAAATAAATTGCCTCGCACTCGCGCGCGAGCGCTCCATCATGCCTGATTTTCCCCCCGTGTCGACGGGAATATTCGATCCTCGACGGCTTACATTACCCGTAGCTCACCATCGCTACGTACAGTGTATATATTGCGTATACACGCAGACAGCTATTTCGGGACGGTTTTATTACCGGGAAAAAATGATCTCAACGAAGATTAGGATAGCTGAGGCGAATGATTTTAGAAATGAGGTCAGTATAGAGTGAAAAAATCTTTATCTATTCAATTTTGCGAGATTTTTATTATTTGTTTTAAGTGCACTTTCGTTTTTTTTATAGCTTGTTTATGGAAGCTTGCGTAGTTAGAATATTGATGCGGAAGAGAAGAGAAAATTTCGCGAGGAGATGGTAAAAAATTAAGTAATTTATGCTAGCGAAAAAAAAAGAAAATAGAGATCGAGCCTCCAAGCTTTTGCATGCAATGCAGAGAAACATTTCGCAAATGTATGCGTGTAGTATGTAAAGTGTGTATCGTCCAACGTAATTACGGAATGCTAAATTCGGTTGCTTTTGTTACTTCTGTTGTTACTACGTAATATGTGTGAATTATTTTTCCCATTCAGATTTTCAGTTGAAATTAACGTATAAATTTATTGTCGTAAAATTATTGTTTTTTTGTATAATAATTATTTTCCAATAACTACCACTGCCCCAGAGGTAAGTGACGAGATATTTTCCGTTTTTACCAAAACTACCATTCAATAATTTGTTATAGTTTTGGATCTTATAATCATTTGCATGAATAAATTAAACCTCAAAATAAAAAAACTGGAACAGCGACTTGAGAATTGCAAAAAACTTTTTTTTTTAAACAGCACCAAGGAAAACCTCTTTTTTCCTTTTTGAAAATGCTTGTTGTCGTCGTTGGTAGTCGGCTAAGCACCATGCTAATTGGCAGGAAATTCAGCAGCAGCACTGCACACGGCCAAGAGTCTCGTGAGTCGCTATTCACGTGCAACGCTTACCTCTCGGCGCGTATTCTTTGTCGTGCAACATGCAAAAATCCCAGACGACGCCGCTTCGTGGCAAATTGCCACTCTTGATTCTCCTCTCAGCGCTACGACGAGGAGAAAGAGTCGAGGGTGCCGACTCCTCGACTTCTTCTCCTTCTTCTTTCTTGGCTTGGCTTGATTGTTTGCAACTAAAAAAAATACATTCTCGTCAGATATCTAGCATGAGTATTCCAAAACATGAGTCTCCAGTTTGCCTACGGATAAAAAGAATTTCCACGAATACAGCATCACTGCCACAAACTCTCTCGCACAAAAGAAAAAGAAATGAAGACTTTATTTCTCTCTCGCTTTTCCAACGTAGCATTGTTAAATATTCTTAGCTTGTTATAAGTTCACTTTGGTATTCGGTCGCACGTCTTGGACCGTTTCGCCGGCAGAGAGAAAGAAATAAAAAAACGATATCAAGATCAATCCTACGTCTGCGGCTAGGAATAAGAAAAAAAGAACAAGAAGCAGAAAAATGAATATCTCATTGTTTCTCGGCACTGCTTATTCCGCTTTTCCTCGCTCGCTCAGTCGTCGTCGTCGTCGTAAAATGCTGATTTAGCGTTATCGAATTTGCTCCGTCCTGATTTCAGCGGGTCGATGATGGCTCGAGCACTTTTTGTTTGTTTTCATTTTACATGGATCATGTTAATACGTCAGGCAGTAACACTTTGTATTCGACAATCAGAATTCGACGTCGGATAACATTTGAAAGTATGAAACGAGCGCGCGGCTGAAAGAACAGATATCAATATTAAACAGCGTTGAAAGGGAACGAAGCATCGTTGATAAATCAAGCGCGAACTGCGTCGCAAAAACTACCGCATGTTTTTTTTTCTTCTCCTCTTTGCATAATGAATATTCAATTTGACTTCCAGTTCATTGATCAAATATCTCAGCGCAGGCCGAGTAAGGCTTTAATTAAAATTCAATTTTCCCACCAAAAGAAAAAGGCAACAGAATCACTAAAGCCCGCGCATAAATCGCTCGCGCCCGCATCTTCGATCTTCGCTGCTGCGAGGAAGGAAAAAAAAATCAATCTCTCGAGAAATCAACGGCAGGTGCGCGCAGGGTGACGACGGTGAGCGGCAGGTAAGGCAGATAAAAGTTCGGGCCTGTTATTTACTATACAATAAATTGATAATTACGCTGCCGGAGCCCTTTCTCTTCATCTCTTCCCTTCTCGAAATTGATTTAATTCAGCAGCAGCAGGTTGAACGCGTGTACACAAAGCCCCTTGGCATCGACCGGTCGATATTCCAGGCCGCTAGCGCGCAAGAGAGAGAGAGAGAGAGAGAGAGAGAGAGAGAGAGAGAGAGAAGTGGGCGCCATGCGCGGATCAATGGCGATTTAATTAAAGATTATGCCTTCGACGAAAATTAAGATTAATCACGCGAACGAGGCTTCGACGTGCGCGCGGCTATTTTTTTTTTTGTTCTCTTACTCGAAGGGCTGACGAGAGAAGGGAGGGAGTGAGTGCCTCGGGGGCAGCTCGCGTAATTATTCCGGGGCCGACTACGTTACTCCTCCACCTCTACCTCCTGCTTCTCGGCGGTGGCGGTGGCAGCGTCACGACGCTCGACGGCGCCGGCGACGGCGACGGCCTCATTGTCTCACACGAGCCTATGCACGCGCGCAGTCGAGCCGAGGTGGAGACTAAAATTCAGAGAACCGGCAAGGAGGTCGAGGAGCTGCGGAGGTCAGCGTCGAGTGGCTTTTTATATCTCGCTGGAAATAACTGTACGGCCATGCGGAAATATTTGCTTTGACAAATGGGCCACACGCTATTTTTCTGTCCTGTGTACCCGAGTCTCTCTCTCTCTCTTTTTCCTTCATTTTATTACATTCGGAATCTAAACCATTAACTGGCCATTCAGCTGGACTTCCGCGACGACTGCTGGAGAAAAGAAATATTGACTTTCCGTGCATTTTTCGAGCGCAGTGAGTCTTTGGAAAAGAAGCAGCTGAGCATGAGAGTTACACGTGTGTAATGATTTGATTTCTCAAAGCAGTGACATCTTTATAGTATGGTAGGCTTAATACGTAGGCGGGCACGCGGTGAGTCTTTGTATTCGCATATCCGCGAAATGATTTATAATGAAATTCCAGCCTGGCCCCTCTCTTCTCCGCCCACAAAGCCCATAAGGCTCATCGTGCCCTCTCTCGCTCTCGCTCTCTCTTCTTTTAATTGAACCATCGTGGCGGCTGCTGCGGCTTTTGCGGTTTAGCCTCGCATTACCGATATACGAGGCGGCGCCTTTATTACATCTGGCGACAGAGTTAATTGAGAAAAGCCCGCGAGATGACGATCGACTTTACGTAACGAGCTGCGATGAACCTTTATGGGCTTTCTGTCGATTCGCCGCCAGCCAGCGGCCCGCGAGCGTGAGCCTCTTCTTGCGCGCGTCAGTGATCGTAAATCATCATCAAAAAATTATTCTGAAAAAATTCCCAGCGTATAGCGATTGATTTAGCATCCGCATTATTGGTTTTGCATTTATAGATGTCCGAGACCGTAATAAAGACGTGCCAACTTAATTTCCATCCTCGCTCACGGCGGCGCCTGATTTTACGAGCTACTGCCGCTGCTTTAAATTAAATTTCTTCGAACTCGAGGCAAATCAATCGTTTCGTAACCCAGTGCTAAATCGTAAAACCGACTCGTACTCCTTCAGACAGCCCTCGTCCTGCTTTTCTTTTTCCTGCTCGTCGGAGAGAAAAAGCGGAACGAGTGGCGCGCACTGGGGGAAATTTAATCTTCAGCAATTACAGCTCTGCCTTAGAAAAATGCAAAAGAGCCACTTGGATGGCCGCGCAAAAAGCGCTCGAGTCCTCTCTTCTTTGCGCCGAGAGCGAGAGAGCACAAGAGCTCCCCGAGCCGTATATCTATTTACAATTCCGCGGTGGAAAAAGCAGAGCGCGGATTACGGGCCGTTTTACAGCAGCGCAGTGGCACACGACTGCACACACGCGGAGAAACGCACGCGCGCACTCATACACGCTAAGGAGAAAGCTCGCGGTATTATCCCGATTACGCTCTTGTGGGGACTGCAGCAGTAACCTATAGTGGGCAAAGTGCACCGGCGACCTTTGAATATTTCAAGTTGTCGCGGAGGGGGCAGGTTGACGCGAGGCTGCGCAAAATCGATGCTGCTTTACGGACTAAGTCCGCTTCATAATCCGAATTATTTAATTTCTCAGTGAGAAAGGAAGCGTGCTAGCAGGTGGGGCGGAAAGGCTCGTTGCTGGATTTTCATGAATTTTAACGTTTAGCCAAGCTCCTTGCGAGTTCATTAGCAGCTCGAGAACCTTAATGTACCGTGCTGCCTGCCTGCCTGGCTGGCTAGCTCCCTCGAAAGCTGCAGACTTAATTGGCAATCCGGCGTGAAACCTACCTCTTAATCATGACTTCGAGGTGGGAGGAGGATGGGGGGGGGGGGGGGGGCGGGGGGGGGGGCAAAAAAAAAAAGGAAAATTTCACCCCCC